>PVKH010018975.1:0-14987 GCA_004027955.1 Chaetophractus vellerosus
AGAAAAATGGAATTGTGTGGCAGTTTGGGGGGACCTTCCTTAAAAGATACCCAGTTCATCACCTTTTCTCCCTTTCTGTCTTCATGTCTCTCTTCTGCTGCCTGGGTGTGGATAAGATGATTTGGGGGACATTGGAGCAGAGCCACAATACCAGGCTTGGACTGCCCACCTCCAGACATTTATGTAATAGAAAAAAAACTTTCCTGGTTGAACCAGTGCCATTCTTCAGCTGTCTCACAGCCAAACATAAGCTTATCTGATTCACCAGGTTGTTGCTTACCAAGAACAGTCACCACCCTCTCCTAACTCATCTCAATCCAAAGCCAAGCAAACTTTCCCACGAGGGTGCTCATCCTCACCTCATCAAAAATCCAGGCTGCTGGAAAGGGGGAGACACTTAGATTTCCCTTTTAGGCCATGCTTTTCTGCCATTCTGGCAGAATGAGAAAGGTGCTAAATAGCATATTGAAAGACTGGGAGAACTTTGGAGGAGAAGGCTTTAGGGGTGCTTCTTGAGATCATCCCTAGGGAAAGAAGAGCAGCCAAGGTAATATATATGGTAGAGCATAAGGTAGGAAGTTTCATAAAAGAAAATAAATGCTCCTAGGCTTGAGAAAACAGAATTAGGGAAAGAAAAAGAAATTGTCACCTTAGCTCTTAAAATGAGTAACTGATTGTTCCCCCATGCACCCTGTTCCATATCCAGGCAGCAAGAAATTGAAAAAGAGCAATGCTTTAAGGCAGGTAGAGAAATGGGGACTATAAGCCATGAGTGAAAGATCCGGCCTTGTATCTCCCTAACTGACCAATTTACAGTAACTCCACTTGAGACTCAGACTTACTATGTTTGAACCCCTACTTCTAATACTGGAGAACTCTAGTTCTTTCAGGAGTGAAGACAGAGATCTAGCCCTATCAGATGGCACATTCTGTTTCATTCAGAGCTCTGAGGCGGCTCACAGCTCCTCTTAGAATAGAATTGAAACTGGATCTGCGGAGAAGTCTGAGAATAGAGTTCTAGAGTAGGATATTCCACCCTGCCTTGCCCTTCCCTGCAGAAACAGATAAGTGAATAATGTCCTTGGCACTCTAAGAATAAATATTTCTGCCCTAAGTTCTGGGATCCAAGTGCTCCTGTGAACTCACAGCCCTAAATTACCCTCTGTAGATATGTGATTGGTCCTTATACCCATGCCTGAAACAAATACTTTAATGTCTTCTTCCATCAGTTTTGCCAACTATGAAATTTTCCTAAGTTCCAATCAAAACCTCTGATAAATTGTCAGATATTTCCCTTCACGGCTGTGGGTCCAAGGGCCTTTTATCCTATAGATATCCCTTCAACTGGGGACACAGAGTCAAATCTCTGAAACGGAGCTGCCTTCACGATCTGCCAGTCAAGTTAGAAAAAAACAGAACAGTAAAAAAGATGCTTGTAACACAGAGTGACGGAAAACTGTAGAATAATAGTAAAGGATGCTGAGGTGGCCCATGTTGGCACCAAAATCAGAGTTGGGAGGCTTCCTGAAATAATATGGAAACTTCTATTTGGGGCAACGTGACAGACTAGATAAACTAAAAAAGTATACAAGAGACCTAGAAATATTGGGAAAATAGACAAGTTATTCTTTCAAATGCCTAGCTAGGTAAGAATATTAAAGAAATCGACATGGGGATAAACCTGAATAGTCATTGAGGTTGGGGCTTCCCTGAGGTGTTTACAAAATAAATGGAATCTAGAGAAGTAAGTGATCACAGGAGCTACTTTTGACAGAGCTACAAGGAGAGAGACGAAGCATGCACGTATTGGGAGATTTTAACACCGCTTAGTAAATGATAGTGCAAGCAGACAAAAATCAAGGACCCTTAGAATTTGAATTGCACGATGGACATGTTGATCTAATGAGCATATTATAAAATTCCTGCATCTAACATGCACCTAATAAACTTTTCAATTGCACATGGGTTATAAAAATTGATCACATACTAGGCATAAAGGAATCTTTTATGGATTGAAATAATAGAATATGTTTTCTGGCTAAAATTCAGTTAATCAGTACCAAAAAGATAAATGGAAAATCCCTATATGATTAGAACAAAGCAATACACTTCTAAAAGTTCCTAGAATCAAAGAAGAAATCACAAGTTTTATATATATGTATATTTATATATATGAACACTGATGCCTAAATATATGTTGATATATAAATTTTACTGATATATCTACACTAAATAAAATGGAAATTTTAGATATATCTGGGATGTTGCTAAAGCAATATTTATAGGGAAATTTATTGTTGCAAATGCATAAATTAGGGTTGAAATTAATCAACTAAGCAGTTATCTCAAGAAATTAGAAAAACAGGAAATGATACCCAAAGAAAGTATTAATATAAGGACATAAATAGATAAAGAATGCAAATCAGTGAAATAGAAAAAATATACATACAAGAATAAAGATAGACACATAGATCAATGGTATAAAGAGTTAAAAAATAAACCCATACATTTATGGTCAAGTGATTTTTTATAAAGGCGCCAAGACAATTCAATGGAAAAAGAATAGTCTATGCTGGTACAACAGAATAGCCACATGAAAAAGAATAAATTTGGACCCCTATCTCATACCATACACAAAAATTAACTCAAAAATGGATCAAAGATGTAAAATAAGAGCTAAAACCATAAAACTCTTAAGAAAACATAGTCATAAATTTTTGTGAATTTTAATTAGGCATTGGTTTTTTAGATATGACACCAAAAACACAAATAACAAGAAAAAATAGATAAAGTAGACTTCATCCAAATTAAAATCTTTCCTGCTTCAAATGACACCACTGAGAAAGTAAAAAAACCCACAGAAAGGAGAAAACATTTGCAAATCAAGACTATTTAAAGAACTCTTATAAATGAACAATTAAAAAGCAACTCAATTAAACTGGTTGAAAGGGAGAGGCTAAGGTCTTGTATATTACTAGAAGGAAAACAAAAAAATACAACATGGAACTGTATAGCATAGTGAAACCTTGGGTGAAATATGAGTATGGGTAATATTGCATATGTAAGGCTGTTTTTCTTTGAAACTGAATAAATGTATGTTAATGTTACAAGATGTTAATATCAGGCAAAAATACAATGAAAGTAAAATATGGGAAAATGAATTACACTAAATTTGAAAAACTGGGTTTATATTTATGCACATGTTAAACTGATCAAAATAATGAGCTTGAGAAAAGATTTATATGACCATATTTAATGAAATTATATACCTATATGAAAATACTTTGAAAAATGTTAAAGTCTTTCATCTATTATTGTTGGGTTTTCATGTGATATTTTTCCATTCTTTCAACTTTTCAGTTTTGAATAAATATTTGATGACTGGAAAGTTTTAATGTTCATAAAAGTTGATAACATTAAAATTGTTATATTTTAGGATTTTAAGTGATATATACTAAGCATTTACTATAGAATACATTTGTGTCTATATGTGTGTGCGTATGTCTCTCATACATACACACACGTTATGTATAAAATTTCATTTTTTACCTCCCAGTTACTCCTCCATTACTCAACTTAAACAGTATTATCATAAATTACTTTAACTGATATTAACATAGCCACCAGCCTTATTTTGTTTTGTCTTTGTGTGCTATTGCTTTTCCATCCTTTTTCTTTCAAGTATGAATTCATAATTATAACTATATGCTTGTAAACAGCACATGGTTGCATCTTGTTTTATTATCTATACTAGGCATCTTTTTTTACTTTAATTGATGTATTTAGCTGATATGTATTTAATGTAATTGCTTAGAGAGTTAGGTTTAACTCTACTATCTTTTTTTTTAAGATTTATTTTTTATTTATTACGTATAACCCCCCCCCTTCCTGCTTGCTCTTGCTGTGTGTCCATTCTTGTGTTCCTCTCTGTCTGCTTTGTCTGCCCCCCGTTGCGGCGACGCGCTGAGACTGGTTACCACGCAGGTGGCTTTGCCCCGCTTGTGGGCGGCTTCTGCTTCCATTCATGGCCAGCTCCACTTCAGTTCGCAGGTGGCTGGCTGCGCTCCGTTCGCGGGCGACCTGCCCTGCCTGTGGCGGCTTTGCCCTGTCCATGGCAGCTTTTTTTGCCCTGCCCACGGAGGATCTTCCCACCCATGGCGGCTTGCCCTTCTCAGGGTGGTCTGCCCGCTAGGAGAGGTCCCCGGGAACCGAACCCAGGGCCTCCCATGTGGTATACCGGTGCCCTATCCACTGGGCTATATGGCCGGCCCCTAACTCTACTATCTTGCTATTTGTTTCCTGTTTGTCCCATCTGATTTTTGTTTTTTTAATTCTTCTTTTTCTAGCTTTCTTTTGTATTAATATTTTTATTATTCCATTTCATCTCACCTAGTAGCTTTTTATAGTATAATTTAGTATCATTCTCTTTTTTACTCACTTAGAAACTAAAAATGTCTTCTTAGTTTATTTCAACCTATATTAAATTGGTATTTTTTTCTATGTGGTGACAGTGAAAGAATCTTGTAGTAATTAAGTTCTTTTACACCTTGGCTTTTTTTCTATTGGCATTTTTTTTACTTTTATATGTTTATAAGACTATGATATATATTTTAAATATTTTAATCATTTCAAAATATTTAGCCAGGAGTTTTTCTGTGTGTGTGTGTGTTTAAAAACAATTTTTCCTTTCGTATACTCTATTCCTCCTGGTATTTCCATGCTTCTATCTAGGAATTTTTTGTTCAGTCTGAAGAAATGCCTCTTAGTATTTCCTGAATATGGGTCTGCTGGTGATTAGTTCTCCACGACTTTTTTTTTTGTCTGAGTATATCTTTATTTTGCTTGTATTTTTGAAAGATATGTTTGCTGGGTTTTAGATAAGTTGATATTTATTTTAGCACTTTAAAGATGAAATTCCAGTGTCTTCTGTAGATTTCTGAATATAGGTCCTTTATGTCTTTGGTTGAGTTTATTCCTAAATACTTGATTCCTTTAGTTGCTATTATAATAAATAGAATTTTTTCTGGCTTCCTTTTCATCATACACTTTCTATCAACTACTGATTGCTCATCAGTAGTGTATAGAAATGCTACTGATTTCTGTGTATTAATCTTACATCCCAGCACTTTGCTGAACTTGTCTATTACTTTCAGTAGCTTTTTTATGTATTCTTCAGGATTTTCTAGATAGAGGGTCATATCATCAGCGAATAGTGAAAGTTTCCTATCTTGGTGACTTTTATTTCTTTTTCTTGCATAATTGTTCTAGCTAGAACTTCTAGCACAATATTGAATAACAGTGGTGACAGTGGGCATCCTTGTCTGGTTCCCATTCTCATCAGGAAAGCTTTCAGGCTTTCCCCATTGAGTACAATACTAGCTGTGGGTTTTTCATATATGCATTTTACCATTTGAATAGCTTCCTTCAAGTCCTATCTTTTGCAGTGTTTTTCTAAAAAAAGGATGCTGTTCTTTGTTAACTGCCTTTTCTGCATCAATCAAGAGGATTATGTGATTTTTCTTCTTCAATCTATTAGCGTGGTTTACTACACTAATTGATTTTCTTTTGTTGAACCATTCTTGCATATTGGGATAAAGCACACTTGATTGTGCTGTACAATTCTCTTAATTTGCTTTTGGATTTCAGTTTGCAAGTATTTTGTTGAAGATTTTTACATCTGCATTCATTAGAGAAATTGGTCTAAATTTTATTTTATTGTGGTATCTTTATCTGGGTTTGGTATTAGGGTGATGTTCCTCATAGAATGAGTTTGGTAGCATTCCTTCCTGTTCAATTTTTTTGGCAGCATTTGAGCAAGACTGGTATTAGATCATCTTTGAATGATTGGTAGAATTCACCTGTGAAGCCATCTGGTCCTGGGCTTTCATTTTCGGGAGGTTTTTGATGACTGTTTCAATCTCTTTAGTTGTGATTGGTTTGTTGAGGTCTTCTATTTCTTCTAGGGTCAGTGTAGGTCGTTCATGTGTTTCTAGGAATTTGTACATTTTGTCCATGTTGTCTAGTTTATTGGCATACAGTTGTTCCTCGTATCATATTATGATCTCTCTTATTTCTGCAGCTTCAGTAGTAATGTTCCCCCATCACTTCTGATTTTATTTGCATCTTCTCTGTTTCGTTCATTGCCAGTCTAGCTAAGGGTTTGTCTATTTTGTTGATCTTCTCAAAGAACCAACTTTTGGTTTTGTTGATTCTTTCTATTGCTTTTTTGTTCTCAATTTCATATATTTCTGTTCTGATCTTTATTATTTCTTTCCTTCAGCTTGGTTTGGGATTAGTTTGCTCTTCTATTTCTAGTTCCTCCAGGTATGCAGTTAGGTCTTCTATTTTAGTACTTTATTCTTGTTTAATGTAAGCATTGAGGACTATAAATTTCCTTTTCAGTACTGCCTTTGATGTATTCCATAGGTTTTTGTTTTTGTTTTTGAGGTAATGGGGATTGAACCCAGGACCTTGTATGTGGGAAGCCAGTGCTCAGCTACTGAGCCACATCATCTTCCCTGAGTTGGTTTTTTCATTTGTTTGCTTGGTGTTGGTTTTTAGGAGGCACCAGAACTGAACCTGGAACCTCCCATGTGGGAAGCAGGTGCTCAACTGCTTGAGCCACATCTGTTCCCCATAGATTTTAATACGTTGTGTTCTCGTTTTCATTCATCTGAAGATATTTACTGATTTCTCTTGTAATTTCTTCTTTGAACCACTGATTAGTCAAGTGTGTTTTTTCATCCATTATTGATTTCCGGCTTCATTCCATATGATCAGAGAAAGTGCTTTCTATAATTTTGGTATTTTTTAATTTAAGACTTTTCTTGTGATCCAACATATGGTTTTTTCCTGGAAAAGGATCCATGAGCACTTGAAAAGAATGTATATCCTGCTGTTTTGGGGGATAATACTCTATAAATGTCTCTTAAGTCTAGTTCATTTGTCATATTATTCAAACTTTCTGTTTCCTTATTTATCCTCTGTCAAGATGTTTTCTCCAATGCTGAGAGTGGTGTATTGAAGTCTCCTGCTATTGTTGTAGAGACATCTATTTCTCCCTTTAGTTTCCCAGTGTGTGCCTCATGTATGTTGGGGCACCCACGTTAGGTGCATAAATATTTATTAGAGTTATTTCTTCTTGGTGAATTGTCCCTTTTATTAATATATAATGACCTCCTTCATCTCTTTAATAGTTTTGCATTTAATATTTATTTTGCCTGATATTAGTATTGCTACTCAAGGTCTTTCTTTTTATTACTATTTGTGTGGAATATCTTTTTCCAACCTTTCACTTTCAGTCTGGTTGTGTCCTTACATCTGAGTTAAGCCTCTTGTAGACAGCATATAGATGTCTCATGTATTTTTATCCACTCTGTCAGTCTGTGTCTTTTGATTGGGGAATTCAAGCCATTAATTTTCAGTGTTATTACTGTAAAGGCATTACTTCATCCATTTTATCCTTTGGCTTTCCATTGTTGTATCTTACTATTGTCTGTCTTTTTACCCTTTAAGTTGCCCTCACTAATAATCTGTATTTCTACACTCTTCTCCAAGTCTCTCACCCTTGTTTTTTCCTATTAGCTGTAGCACTCTCTAGAGTATCTCTTGTAAATGTGGTCTTTTGGTAACATACTCTCTAAGTTTTTGTTTGTCTGTGAAGACTTTAAACTCACTCTCAATTTTGAAGAACAGTTTTGCTAGATAAAAAATTCCTGGCTGGCAGTTTTTCTCACTTGGTATCTTAAATACAGCATACCCTTTCTTCTCTCCTCCATGGGTTCTAATGAGAGAATGACACTTAGTTTTATTGAGAATCCCTTGTATGTGATATATTGATTTTCTCTTGCTGCTTTCAGAATCTTCTTTTTATCTCTGGTACTTACCATTCCGAATAGTAGATATCTTGGAGTAGGTCTATTCAGAGTTCTTTTTGGGGTGCATTGTCCTTGGATATTGATATTTAAGTCTTTCCTAAGGGTTGGGAAGTTTTCAGTCATTATTTCCTCAAATATTCTTTCTACCACTCTTCCATTCTCTTCTTCTTCTGGGACACCTATAATGCCTATGTTTGTGAGTTTCATGTTGTCATTCAATTCCCTGAAACCCTGTTCCATTTTTTTTCCACTATTTTTTCTTTCTGGTCTCCTGTCTTTTCAAATTCAGATGCTTGGTCCTCCAAATCACTAATTCTGTTATCTGTCAATTCAAATCTGCTGTTATATGCCTTTAATGCATTTTTAATCTCATCCATTGTGTCTTTCATTCCTAGAAGCTCTGTTACTTTTCTTTGCAGTCTTTCAAATTGTTCTTTATGCTCATCCAGTGTCTTTTTATCCTTTATCTCTTTAGTCATATTTCCCTTCAACTCTTTGGTTGATTTAGGAGATTTTTGTGATTATCATTGATTAGTTTTCTTAAATCATGTGTCTTGTAAGGATTTTTGGTTTGTTTCTATGGCTGGGCCATCTCTTTCTGTTTCTTAGTATGGCTTGTAATATTTTGCTGATGTCTAGGCATCTGAATATGTCAGTGATTTTACTCTGACATTAAATTTCTCTCTCTTGCCTAGTGGTTTTGTGTCACTACTCTATGATTTTTTGTTTCAACTTATTCTAGGTCTTTACCATTACCCAGCTTAAGTTATCAAAATAGGGCCAAGGACTCAGTGATGGGGTGCAGGCCAGATCAAGGGGTTGGGACAAGAAACTCTTAAAAACAGTTTTTCTCCTTGCGGTTTCCTGGCCAGCCAGTAAATGGTGCCTGTCAGTTAATCTTTCTGGGGAGGTATCTCTTTCAACCTCCAGTTGCTCATGATTCTGGTCTGGCCAGAGCCAAGATTCAAAGTGGGCTCTGCTGGCCAAATTCACTGAAGGGAAACCACTCTCCACCCTCTGCCGTATCCTCCCTCTTGCCAGGGAGGAAGATGTCTTTTCTTCTCTCAGTTTGCTGCAGTGAGCCACAGGTTTTATCCAGGCTGTTTGCCTTGAGGGTGGGGGATGGGTGCCTTTCCCGGCTGCAAGGGTTAGCAACTCGCGATTCTCATTTTGGCTTATTCTTCTCTCTGTCCTTTGGCCTCCTGGAGAATATACAGCATTCTCTTGGTCTGTAGATCCCCAAAGCAGGACCCTTGGACAGCTTTTTGCCCTTCCTCCATTGTTTTTGTGAGAGAGTTGAGCCCTGCCTACCTATTCTGACACCATCTTCACAGAAGTTCCATTGTCTTCTGGATCCTATAATTTTCTGTTGGGAGAACAGCTAATTCTAACTGTTGGTTCCCTGAGGTTAATGCCCCAACCCCAGCTCTCAGCACTTTTAAGAGTTTCTCTTATCTTTTTGGCAGTTTGACTGTAGTGTGCCAGATGGTGATTTTCTTAGTATTTATCCTGCTGAATTAGTTTCTATGAAGTTTTGAAAGATTCTCAGCCATTATTTCAAATAATTGCAAAATAGCTCTTATTGCACGAACCGTACCACAAATGATAACAATAAACTCTGAACAAAATATGAAAAATACCTTAAGACCTTTGAAGGTGTCTAAAAGCGAGCAGAAACTGAGGGAGAGTTGGCCCTTGGAAGTAGGAATAGCACTGGGTGAATTTCCCAGTTTTATGACTTTTTGTGTAATGGAATACTTCCATTGGCCCCACAAAGGGCAGCTGAAGCCTGAATAAAAAACCAATATTCTTACTAGCTTAAAGAAACAAAGGACATAAGTTGGTGCTAAAACAGCAGCTGAAAGGGAAAGAAGAAATCCTGGGAATGAGAGTAGGGGTAAACTGAATAATGGCCCCCATAAATGTCCACATCATAATCCCTCAAACCTGTGAATATATTGCGTTACGTGACAAAAGGAACTTTGCAGGTGTGATTAAGTTAAGGATCTTGAGATGGGAAGATTATCCTATATTATCCAGATGGGTTCAATATTATCACAAAGGTCTTTATAAGAGAAAGGAAGATCAGAGAAGAGAAAAGATGCTCTGCTTTGGGTTTTGAAGATAGAAGAAGTAGTTATGAGCCAAAGAAAGCAGGCAGCCTCTAGAAGCTGGAAAAGGCAAGAAGAGATTCTCCTCTAGAGCCTCGAAAAGGAGCCTACCCAGATGAGACCTTTATTTTTAGCCCACGGGGACTGATTTTGAACTTCTGGTCTCTAGAACTGTCAGAGAATACATTTTTATTGTTTTAAGGCACTAAATTTCTGAAATTATTTTACAGCAGCAATAGGAAACTAAGAGCCATAGAGAGGGAGCCCCAAATTCTGCATATAATCTCTACCCCTGAAATATGTATTTGGGGGACAGACACATATCAGCACATCTAAGGCTAAAAGAACTGAACTGAACTGAGATTTCAACAGCTACCTACTAGAGAAGGAGACAGAATTTGAAGTTTGAATCTAGCAAAGTTAATTGGCAGCTTAAAATAAAAAGAAAAGTCAACACTTATCAGAGGAATATAATGGAATCCAATCTCCATGAATTTAAGACTCACAATGTCCAAGATCAGAAATTACCCCACAAAAGAAGAAATTTAAAAATCAGACCAATACTCAAGAGAAAAAGGCAATCAATGTACCAACCTTGAAATTACATAAATATTGGAATTAGCAGGCAAAATTTTTGTTTTTATAATTAAACTTTTTGTTTTAAGATAATTGTAGATTCACAAGCAGTTGTAAGAAATAATACAGAGAGATCCCATGTACCCTTTACCCAGTTTCCTCTAATGGTAGCATTTTTCAAAACTATAGTACCATATCACAGTGAGGACATTGACATTGATGAAGTCAAGATATGAAACATTTCCATCACCACAGGAACCCGCATGTCCTTTTTAATAGCCACACCCACTTCCCTCCCACCTCCACCCCCCACCCCTTAACCCCTGGCAACCATTAATCTGTTCTCCATTTCTATAATTTTGTCATTTCAGGAATGACATACAAATGGAAACATATAGAATATGTAATACTTTGGGACTGACTTTTTTCACCGAGCATATTTCTCTGGAGATTCATCAGGTTTTGTTGTGTGTATCAAAGTTTTGTTTTGTTTTATGACTGAATCATCATTTGTTTAACCATTCATCTGTTGAAGGACATCTGGGTTGTTTTCAGTTTGGGACTATTATAAATAAAGCTTCTATAAACATTTGTGTACATATTTTTGCCTGAATGTAAGTCTTCATTTCTCTGGGTTAAATGCCCTGGAATACAATCGCTTGATAGTTCCATGTTTAGTTTTTTTTTTAAGAAACCACCAGACTGCTTTCCAGTGTACCTGTGCTATTTTACATTCCCACCAGCTGTTCAGGAGTAATCCAGTTTCTCTGCAAGCTTGGCATCATTTGGTGTTGTCGCTATTTTTTTTTTTTTTATTTTAGCTATTCTGATATCTCACAGAGTTTTAATTTATACTTGCTATTCACATTTAAAATAAGCATGCCCTTGAATCCCACAATGTACTTATGGGATATATTTCATAGTAATGATTAACTAACTGAAGAAAGCTATTCTCTATAGGGTTATTTATATGAACAGTTTGGAAACAATCAACAATATAACAATTATGCATAGGTAAGTAAAGTGTTGTATTCCATAGATTGGTACGCTTGGTAGACATTAATAAAAATGTAGAGTTATAAGGGCTGATATTCACAAGATTTTAGGAAATGAGAAAAAGACAGATTACACATGAAATGCATGGTCTCCCCAGTTTTGTGAAAATTATTGATAGACCCTAAAATATAAATTTGAAATACATGCATAATATTTTGAAAGGTACATTTGATATCAGGCACTGGCTTATCCTACCTAATTAATAAAACTTTTGAATCTCAGGTTTCTTCACCCTTCAATGGGATAATAATTCCTCCTTTAAGAGTTTTATCATAGCAAAGTTATTAAGTTTTGAGGGCCCTGAAACACAAGCATTTCGGTTCAAATCCCTCTCATCCAGTTTGGTCACTGGTGGACCTTAGGCAAGTTGTTTAACTTGCATAAACTTTTTTTCCTTTTAAAAAATTTTATTGAAGTATATCATGCATATATGAACATATACAAACAAGTGTATAGTAAAAGCTGTGAACTTACAAAACAAACATGCATAGTATATAGGATTCACCACTAATACCTTGCATTGTTGTGGAGCATTTGTTACAGATGATGAAAGAGCATTGTCATAATATTACTGCTAATTAGAGTCCATATCTTACATTTGCTCTACTTTTCTCCAGACCCACCCTATTACTAACACCCTGGGTTAGTATTATATATTTGTTATTGTTCATGTGAGAACGTTCTCACATTTGCTTCTGTTAACCACAGTCCAACATCCGCCACTGGATTCCCTGTGTTATACAGTCCCATTTTCCTCATTGGTTTAATGGGATATCATTACCACGGACACACGGTAGAATTTAATTGCTAGAATGAAATGATATAATCCACACGAACCTTTTAGCGATGTTCCTGGCACATGGTAAGCATAAACATGGGGCTAGGCATGTTGCTGCTGGAATAAAACTGGGAATGGCTGTTGGGTGGGACACTTGAGCCAAAACACCCTTCTTATATGAGAGCAAAAGCAAGAAAGCTCAGTAAGTTGTTTGAGGAATGTCATTAGAAGCGGGTGTCTCAGGTAATTTGACACAGTCCTTCCCACAGGTCTCTGAGACAGCCCTTTGTGTTGAAGATGAAGCACACTGGCCTGTAGCTGATGGCAAGTGTTTTCAGGGACGCTTCAGAACAAAAACTATCTGTAGATGACAGAAAACTTAAAATGTCCAGTGTTAACTTACTGCTGTTTTACAAAGTAAACAATCAGATGATTGTTCACTTTTGTTGTGTTTTTTTTTTTAAGAACAACAACAACAAAAAAAGACCTGAAGGAATAGGAATAGAGATTGTACAGAGATACTAACATATTTGGCATGCACAGGAGCATGTGGCTAATGGAGGAGAAGCAAGGTGTACAAGCAGAAGTTCAACAATTACGCCACCCACATAAGTTGAGAGAATTCTTACAGGAGGGAATCCAACAAAATGATCTTTAAACCAGAACTACCATTTCACAAGAAGGGAAAATGATGTGTACAAACAGATGTGCAACTCCTGTACCTCTCACCTGCTTTCCTCTCAGTGTTTCAAGCCCTTTCCCCTCAGGGCTTTTGCTGTCAGGAATTGTCTTTGACTTAAGCATTCATGATTGCTTTCAAGTTTTGGCTTAATTATTTTTCCTTACAGGCCTTTCTTACATCCACAGTTAATCTAATAACCCATTATCAGTTCTCTAAAAAGCCTGCATCTTTTTCTTATCACTCATCTCAATGTGCATTTTTACATTTCATTTACATTTGCATTATTTTCTGTATCTGCATGGATTATTCTATGTCAGTAAAGTAAAATGTACGTTCAAGCAAGAAATTTTGACTCTTTGGGATCCTTGGTATAGACAAGTAATCAAAGAGCCAAATCCCTCTTGCCACTTGTTTTTGTACATTTAATGAGCCAAGAGTAAATGGTTGACAGGTGAAAATTATTCAAATTGCACTGTCCATAAACTTTTGTTGGAATAGAGCCATGCTCAAATGTTTACATATTATCTATGACTGCTTTCATACTACATCAGCTGAGTTGAGTAGTTTTAACAGAGACCCCGTGTATGACCCACAAAGCCTAACATATTTACTATCAGGCCTTTTACCAAAAAAGTTTACCAACCCCCTACTCTAAACTCAGTATGGAAAACAATGCCTGACAGAGAATAGAATCTGTTGTCCAAGTTCATTGTATCATTTAGACATCAGGCGTTTACTTCAAGAGTTGGACTTTTAAAATACAACCACTTTCTCCCAGCAGTAGGAAACAAGAGGCCCCCGTGGGGCTCATAGCAAAGGGAATCCCTGGCTGCTGGAAAGTCAAGTTTACCTCAGCTGGTCAGGCAGCAAAAAGACTAGAGCAACTGGAGGGGTGAGGTGAGTAGATTGTGGGGTCAGAAGAGAAGAGAGTGGCAGACATAATGTCATCACGGGGATGTGGGGGTTTGTCACTGCTGTCGCTGATGTTGCTAATGTGACAGCCTGTGCACTTGAGCCATTCAAATCCCTTCTGCTCCACCCGCGAGACACTTCTTCCTCATGTCACAGGAAAGTTTCTCTACCAGGTACTTTGGTCTCTCTGGATTTTCTCATTAAGCACTCATAATTGCTCTTGATATATATATGTTTAATCCTGTTCCAAAACTTCCTCAGAGATCATCTCAATTCCCCTTTCAGACACTGTCATTGCTGCTACCAGTGTCATAGTCGCTGCACTGGTGGGGAATGAAATCAAGGTTCCCCCAACCTATAACTCAGGGTCAGGGGCTTTGCCAGGTGCTTTGTTCACACCGTCAGGCATAATTCTGGAAGTGACAGGCTCACTATTCAGGTATCAGTGATCTGTTTGATCAGAAACCTTTTCCTCAATTTTAATATGTCATAAAAATGGGCTCTGAGGCTCTTTTATTTAACCTTAGGTTTACATAGAAATTGATGGCTTTCTCAGGGCTCTACTCTGTCCTGTGTCAATCCTGTATATCACTGAGTTAGCTTATTGCCCTTCCTTTCCTCTTAGGGCATGAGCTGCCTGAAATCTCCCGCCCAGCCTTACCCACCTTTAGCCCTGCCAAAACTCTCCTCCTTTTTCTGTTCATAGGTAAGCCTTCCAAGCTTTTAAGCCTTCCCTTTAAGATGGGGATAATGGCACCTCCTTTGCAGGAATGTTGTGAGGAGTGAATTAAATCTTATACACGTCTGGTTTTGAGCATGGACAAAGAAACTATAGGTTCATTTTTTCTTGTTTCCTCTGCAGTAAAGGTTAGCTTTGGAAAAACACTCATGCGCTCTGCCTTTGGGGGATAGTAGGGAAAGGCAGCAGCCCTATGTTCCTCCTCGGGTTCTTCTCAGACCACAGGAAAGGGCTGTGATTGTTGATTCGGAGTCTC
>PVKH010018976.1:0-14991 GCA_004027955.1 Chaetophractus vellerosus
AAAAAAGAAACACCATATTTTTCATTTTCCAGAAAAATCCAGCATCAAGACCAGCATTTTATTTAATCCTGTTGCCTACTAAATAAAACTAATACTGACATCCCATTTAAAAATATACTGTGTTCACAAATATCAATAGACAGACGTGGCTAAATTTCTTCAAAATAGTTTGCTTTGCATGTGGATAAAGGAAAGAATAATGTGCTGTGGCTTTTACTGTTTTTTTTTTTTTTTAAAGAAAAACAGCATTTTGACACAAATGACAGATGTCCTTATGCTACACTGCCGAACTTGGTGCAGAGGATGTGTCGTTAACTTGGGAATAGTGCAAACCTGCGTTAGAATTCTCACTAACCATTTAGTCTTGGTTTTAGTCTTCAAAGGCTCTTTCTCCATTTATGAAATGAAAATAAAAGTCCCTGTCTGCAATATTAATATGAGAATTGATAAAGCCATCTATACATAAATCTTATCCCACAGCAAGAACTCAATACATGTTAGCCCCTTTCTCAGTGGCTGTAGGATATGACATGAGGGCCCAGATAATTAGGTCAGTAGAGAAGGTCTGCTTTAGAGAGACAATTCTGAAGGTTATATTACATTAGTAAGGGATAATCTCTCTATGAAAGATCTTTAATCCTCATAACAAAGAAAAAATTACCCCAAACACTTGACATTCATGCCCTAAAACATTACCACCTACCTCTAATTAACTGTAATGGGATGCTTTTGCTAAGACAGGACTAAAAAAAATGCAAACCTTTTTTTAAAAAAAATATTACTAGAGGTAATTCAATTCTGGAGTAGAATTCTTCTCTTGACTGGGAAAACCACTACAATGGAAGCATTTTTCTAAAAGAAGTCATGTGTAGCCTTTACCCCTGGATCAGACCTGGTCTTTTCCATACAGGAAGAAAGGGGAAAGAAAAGGGAAGGATTTGTAATATATCTGCAAGGAAATTAATCAGAGATGAACAGACTCAATAAAATTATCCAAAAAGAAACTTAGAGATCATGAGGCCAGTCTTCTGACTCTACAGAATTTAAAGAAAATAAGATGAACATTTTTATAGCACTTTTCAGTATCTAAAGCACTTCTGCATTCATTATCTTAATTAATAATAATTGCTAACATTTACCGACGACTTAATATGTGTCAGACACTATTCTTATCATTTTCCAGGGATTATTTAAGTGAATACTTAGCTCATAAATCACTATTATATCCCCCATTTTACAGATTAGGATAATGCAGAACAGAAAGACTAATTAACTTGACCAAGCATACTCAGCTAAACATTGGCAGATAAGGAATTTCTGTTAGGGGTGATGGAAACGTTTTGGTAATGGATGGTGGTGATGGTGGCAAAACATTGTGATTATATTTAACACCACTGAATTGTATATTTGATATTGTTTCATCAATTGTAGTAAAGGTATCACATTAATGCAAAATGTTAAAAGATAGAATATGGAGGGGATATGTATGGGAACTCTGTACTCCTTGCAGGATTTTTCTGTAAACCTTACAACTGCTCCTTTAAAAAAAATGGAAAAAAGTAAAAACATTGTCAGAGCTGGCATTAGACACTAGAATCCATACTGTTGACAACAACATTATCATTTCTCTTATTTAATCCTAGAAACCTATGGGGTAGATATTATTACCCACATTTTTAAAGATACTTAGATTACCCAAATGTCACATAAAAAATATAGGGGATTCCCACGTGCCCCGCTCCCCACACCTCCTACATTTTCCCACATTAACAACATCCTTCATTAGTGAGGTACCTTCATTGCAATTGATGAACACATTTTGGAGCGTTGCCACTAAGCGTGGATTAAAGTTTTCACTGTAGTTTACACGCTCTCCCACTCAATTCTGTATGTTATGGCAAGATTTATAATGGCCTGTATCTGTCATTGCAATGTCATTCAGGACAATTCCCAAGTCCCGAAAATGCCCCCATATTACACCTATTTTCCTTCCCCCTACCCTCAGAACCTCCAGTGGCCACTGCCTGCACATCAATGATGTAATTTCTTCCATTGCTTGAATCACAATAAGTTTACAGTAGAATATCAGTAAGTCTACTTTAGTCCATAGTTCATTCCCCAATCCTGAGGATTCTGGGATGTTATTTCTTACATTTTACTCATGGGGACACAGGTGTAGGGGAGTTAAGTAAGTTTTCCAAGGTCATTCAACAAATTAGTTGTAGAATCAGGCTACAGTCCAGACATTCAAACTCCAGAACCAATGTTGCTTCCATTTATTCAGGGGTCCAAAACTTTAAAAAAAGATAGACTCAGTGGGGTTCAGTCATAATCAAGATGGGTCTTCCTGGAAGACAATCTCTCACTCCTGGGCCCAGCTTATAGAACAAAAAATTGACCAATTCCATATCTAATGCTTGTTGTCACCTCTACCATCTCAATAGGGGTTCCATAAATGTGCTGGCCTAAATGCTAAAGTGTATATTGTATCTAAACCAGATCTGAAAGCATAGGAGCCTTACAATAATAAAGTTTACGGAGCCAAAACATAGAATTCAATAAACTCATCTTGAACTTCCATTTATTCCTAGCCGTGATTTATTGTACAAGATTATTGTACAAGATGACAACACCCTTCACCTGTGAGCAACCACTGAAGATCTCAGAAAGGCTGGGACAAATTTATAAAGTACTTTGCATTTAGATTTGTCACAGTGAAAAATTCACATACTTCCCATACCTTTCATTCTAATCACTAGACTCAAATTAACCACCATAATTCAAACCAGAACAATGATCTATAAACGAGGCAAGAAAGCAAGAACCAAACGTCATGAAGTTATAAGTGCTAACAAACTCTTAAAAATGAGGAAGAAGGACAACTTTTAGATGAAATCAGTTTTCCCAACTGAACTTCGGCCTTAAGATATATATTTTTAAAACACTGAGGGGTTTCAGTGAGCTAATGGTCATTTCAAACCAGCAAGTATCTTCCGAGACACGACGGCTTGAATTCACCTTTCGAGTGTTCTTTATTCTAGGATAACTTTCAGTCTGGGCTCTTGATTCTCCAAATATAAATTCCTATATATGCTTTTGGAGAAAAATTTAAATATATTGAATGTAGATGTTGAGATAAAGAAGCAAAGTATTCTAATAAGTTATATAAATTGGCATACATAGTTGATTCAAAGTCAGGCCCCAGGCTGATGAGTTCTGACCCCAATAGCAAAGGTGCCAAAAACGCTTTCTTTTATTTCTGTCCCACTTCCTCAGTGAAAATTTTCCTAGTTCTCTCCACCTGTATATAATTTTCATTTTCTTTTAACTTCTATGGCACTTATAGATTGTCCATGTGTTTCCCAAACACCATAGATGATTTCATAAAGTTAAGGTTGGTTTGTTTGCCTGTGCTCTGTCTATATCTTGTTCCTAGAAGTAGACCAGCAGTTCTCAAAGTGATCCAGGGATCCCTGTGGGTCTCTTGAACGCTTTAAGGGGATCTTTGAGGTCAGAATATTTTTATAAAATATTAAGATTTTTCCTTGTTACTCTCACAACTGTGTGGTAGAGTTTTCAAGAGTTTACATGGCGTCAATATCATTCATCTGGTGACTAAAAAACGTGTCCTCACGTAGTAAACATTTCTCAGTTTACTACCGAGATATATTGATAGATATAATTCACATGAACCAAGACTTTGGGGTCCTCAATAAGTTTTAAGATAGAAAAGGCATTCTTACATCAAAAAAAGTTTGAGCTCTTGCATTAGACTATAACCTTAAATTATTTGATGATAAGAACTTGTTATATATTTCTTTTCTTTTCTTTTTTTTTTAGGAGGTACTGGGAATCAAACCCGGGACCTTGTACATGGGAAGCAGGCGCTCAACCACTTGAGCTATATCAGCTCCCCATCTGTTCTTTTTTTTAAATTGAGCACATACAGACTCCCATAGTGATGGCAAATTTATATATGATTGCTATATGCCAAACCTATTTGAAGCATTTAACTCAATATTCACAAAGCCATATGAGTTTGGCATTATTATTATCCCATTTGATAGTTGAGGAAACTAAAGCTCTGAAAGACTGTACCCAGACCAACAAACACAGAAAATAAAAGAAGCATTGAATCGTAACCAAAGCAGTGGATTTATAACCACTACAGTACACTGCCTCGACTTTTGATGTTTACCTGCCTTCTGTTTATGTTTTGCCAACACATTAGATGTATATTGGCTTTCAACTGGGCACTTGTGTGTACATTAAGACGAGTGAACTCAAAATGCCAGTAAAATATGGCCCTATGGAAAGAACCATGGCTTCACATGCCAAGTCAACACAAAGGAGACTGGTCATCTTAATTAAAGAGGTGGATAAGTCTTGAGTAAAATTACAGAGGAGCAACCCAAATTGGCTGAGCCTTGCGTCCATGAAAAAAAATGAGCAAGAGGAGAAAGCCAGGCAGAACATCCTGGGATGGCTTCTTTCAGCTGCTGCATTGTTTTCATACTGTTTAGCGTGGCTTATTTTCCAGATGTTTATAGCTCATTCAAATGATTCTGGTTGTGTTTTGCTTTGCACAGTGAAGCCAGACTTTTGGTTTACCTTCAAATTTTGTGAGGCAAAAAACGTTCAGTCACAAACGACTGAACCTTTGCAAAGAGTTCTCCATCTTCTTCATTTATGAGAAACAAAGGGAAAGTTTTCCTTTGTCTATTCTGGTTATTAACACAATTCCCACATCCTGTTAAAAGGAATATATATATATATATATCTGCACTATGCTGAAGTGTGATACATAAATTTATGTCTCCCAATAGTATATCACCACATGCTGGACAAAATTTACCAGGAGGAAAAAAAATCAGAAGGAAAACTATTAGTAAAGAAATATTTAAAAGTTTGTGCTTAACATTCATTGTAGAACCTGATGTCTCCTATAATTTTATAGTCACAGAATAATCCTTTTTAAGCGTTTGACTAGCCACAAAAATAAGCAGATCTAGTGTTTATAGATTACTAGGAGAGAGCATGAGGCCTGAGAACGGTTACTGACTGATGTTTAAGGTATGTAGAAGTTTTAACTAGCTTGACAGTAAAAATGTGGAAATGGATAGAGTTGATGGTAACACATTATACTGAGTGTAATTTACACAGGTGGTTTATAAATGGGATTGTGGCTGAAAGGGGTAGTCTAGGGATGTAAATGTCAATTGAAAGAAAGCTAGAGAATAATCTAGGGACTGAATAACATAGTGAATCCTGGGGTGGATGAGAATTGAGGTTAATAGTTCAAATACAAGAATGCTCCCGTATGAAGTGGAATAAATGTACATCACTATTATAAGGTGGTAAGACTATAGAGATGCATGGGAAAAATTACAATTACTGTAACCTATGGACTGTGGTTAACAGCAATATTATAATATTCTTGCATCAATGTCAAAGAAGTGCTGTGTTAATAATAGGGAGGTATGGAAAAATTATACCAGATGTACACTATAGACCATAATTAGTGGAAATAGTCTGATGATGTTATAATCTGTAACAAATGGTCCACAACAACACAATGTGTTGGTGGAGGGGTGTTGAATGGTAATTCTACACATTTGCATGATTGTTTTGACGTTCACAACTTCTCTAATAAGATATATACAGATTTTTTTTTTCCTAAAGAAGCAGATCAATGGAGGATCTTATCTCTATGAAAATTAACATTTCAATCACCGTGAGCTACTTCAGGGAGCCCAGTCCCATGCCCACGCCCAGCCAAAGTTTGGCTTAGCACATTTCCCACAGATACTTTCATCTTTCCTGCTAGACTTCAGTATCATATGTTTAGTTTGAAGCCCTTTCCTGACAAGGGGGGAAAACCTAAAGAAACATTCTGGCAGAAGTGTTCAAGTAGAACAGATTCTAAATATTTAACTTTCACAGATCACCCCGGCACCACAGGAAATGGCAACGCTGGCATTAAGTCACCTAATAAGGCAATATTTTTGTTCTAGTTTATGCAAAGAGCAGTCTGTTGTTCTCTGTGAAGCTTTCTGTACATATATTACATGTAGAGGGTTTGTTTTGATTTGGAAAGAGGAGAGCCTTCCGGGCTGTCTGGAGTTAAACTACAAGGGGATGTGCAGATCTTCAAAGAGGTCAAGTTTGGCACTTAGAGATTAAATCTACCTTTTGTCACTTGGCATCATAAACTAGACCACCATGACGCAATAAATTAAATTTCTCAAAGTGACATAATTTTCTGTATAGCTCAATCAGTTACAAACCTCATTATAAGTCATATGTTCTTAGAAAAGATGAAGGATTAGGAGACTAAAAGAGCAAGAGGAAATAAAAGATCAAAATAAAATAAAAGTGCCTAAAAAACAGAAACAGAAATGAATACAGAGAAAGGTTCCAAATATTGCCTCTAATAATAATAACGTTACATTTTCCATCTATGAAAATGTTTAAAATATACTTCTTGGTCATTATAATTACATTATCTTCAATTGTCACCTCCCCTCAATTTTTTTTAGCAAATTCTCTCCCAAATCAGTTGGCACCTTTCTCCCAGGTTGGCCGAACTCCTTAATTATCATGTCAGAAACAATATTTCAAACCCTCCTCTCACAGAACTTTCTTCTGTGTTTCCGTTCTCCTCCAAAGTGGGGCAGTCTTCAAAAGACCAGAAATATCACCCATATAAACAGAGAGAGAGCTATGAAAAACATGGTTTCCTTCTAGTTAAGAGTTGATCATTTAATTTCCACAGACGTGATCTGAGTCGCAGGGAACTGGAAAGTAGCCTGTGACCAGAAGGAGCACTGTGCAAATGACTGTTCTTTCCTGATGAGACCTTTACCAAGAAAATGCATATTTCAATATCTTTCTTTACAACATCTAAACTGTCATTTCCTACTTCTAAGACCTTCTTATTTCTAGTCACCTCCAATTCAATTCCCGTTCAGCCACTCACCCCATGGCCACATTCTGAATTTTCAAGTCTTAAAAAGGTTGCACACCTGAGGAAAAGGCACCAAGTGTTAAATTCTGACATCCAAATGACTCCAACCACTTCTTTGAGTTTGACTGCTCAGGCATATCCAGACAATTGTTCTTTGTCACAATCAAGACCTTCAGTCCCTTAATTCAATCTCATTTCTCCCTTATTTATTTGAAATCCTAAATCTCTACTTAACGCCACATCAAAACTGGCTAAACAATTTACAAGTACTATGGGAAACACATAGGCACTCAGTTTCATCTTTTATTAAACATATGCTAGGTGTCCAATATTGCTTTACAAGTAAGAAAAGGCTTTAAAGAACACAGGAAGGTTTTTAACATAGAGGGAAGAAGGAAACAGAGAATATCTTAAGTAACCTACTAATACCCATAGATCTGCTCCAACCCAAGGTTTTGTAAACATTGGTAATTTCAGTTCATGTACAGTTTGGGTTGTACCACATTGTTATTGTCAAAACTGCAGCAGTGGCTTTAGATAAAATAATTTAGCATTTATGAGAAAACACCGTGATTGAAACTTACTTAAATTAAAAGAAAAAAACAACTTATGACAACTTCCATTGCAATCAAGCATTTTAAAGGAATTTTTATAATTGTTTTCTTTCATTAAAAATTGACTTCTAAAATGAAGACAATAACCTTTTATTCCACGATGGAGAGCCACACCAAAACAGAAAAAGAAACTTACTTCCAAGTTTCCAAATAAAAGAGGAAAAAAATATATGCCTTTTAGTTACGTCTAATCTTGGAAAACGTATTTTCCTAGTTAAGTTCAAAAAGTTATAACCAATAAAAACATAGGGTTAGAGAGAGTGTTTCTCTGCATTAGCCAAATATTTAATTGTAAATAAAGATGCTGAAGTCCCTCTCCTATTCGCTGATCATTGCCTAGCCCTTTTTTACAATGTCTTCCCAAATCAAATCTTTTAATAAGAATGTAAGTATTGCAGTATAACTGAATATGACTTACACATTACATTTTGCAAATCTAACTCTGCATCAGAAGTATGAGGACATTAATAGCAAAGGCTGAAAATGCCATTTTAACTTAGCTAAAAATTTCAGTTCTGAAAGTATATTAAATCCACGACTTTACAAATTAAATGCAAATCACCTATGACAAGGATTTGTTGTAAAATCTTAAATAGTACATTTTGTTAACAGTGTACACTACCGAAAATTGCACCAGAATGATATACTTCACCAAAAATTGTGTAATTGTGGAAAAAACATACCAAGACATGTTTATGTGGCACGAAGAACATTCAAAAGAAAAATCCCTGCTGGCAGAAGTGAAAAACACATTGCTGTGGTATCATAAAATACATAGTTTTTTAGTTTTTTTAGTTTTTAGTTTTTTTCTCCATTGACCTGAACTGTATTTGGAAATTCTCAATGTTGTCTTTAGTCAACATTTTTATACACTGAAATAGGTTTAAGTCCACTTAAATTAAGTCCACTTCAAAATGAAAACTTTTATCAAAGTTTGGTGAGAAATGAGCCAAATGGCTTCCACTAACATTGCTTTCTTTTACTAGTTTCCAAAATTGTTCCTATTGTAAAGGAACTTCTCATTAGAAGCATCCCTGAAATCAAGAGTGCTTTCAGAAGGAAAATGAAGATGGATTCTCAAAGACATAATTAGACAGGGGACATATCAATGGTTAATTTTATTTCTGTAGTGAGTCCTTTTGCTGATAGGCCTTGCCTTCAATGCAAAAACAATCCAAATCCAAGACACACTAAAAGAATTCTGTTCTGCACTAAAATTTGTTTTTTGAAGAAAGCCCAAGAACATTTCCCTAACAGAAGATTAGCTAAACAAAGATTGTGAACAAGGAAGTATATTTTATTCATGGGTAAGGTTGCCAGATAAAAGACAGGATGTCCAGTTAAATTTTAATCTCAGATAAACAAGAAATAATTTTTAGTATAGGTGTATTAAGGTAATAGTTGTATATTTTTTCTTTTACATCATTTCCTCTTATCTTACCACTGTTCAGTTACTGTTAATGGTACCTCTAACCTGATTTGCTAGTTTCAAAGAAAACTTCAAAGTGGATGGGGGAAATTATCCTTTGGGATTAACTCTAAATTGTGTCCTAAAGATGCAGGTTAATCTTAAATTAGAGGAATGCATAAGAGGCATATTTCTGCAACACAAGTCAGACCCACTGGTTTGAAGGGCACGGTGACCTGTGTGTGACCCTCAATTAAGGGTGGCATCCACCATCCTCAAGGGGCCTCAACTCAGTTTAACAATGGGGATAGCATAAAAGGCCCAGAATCAGCAAAATAATAGTGAAAAATAGAACAATATTGGAGGAGTCACATTTCCCACTTTCAAAATTTTCTACAAAATTACAGTAATCCAGACAGTGTGTACTGGTATCAGGACAGACGTACAGATCAATGTTTTAAATTATCTCTATGTCTATAAGGATATGCCTATATACATATTTTTTAAAACAGACGTATAGGTCAAATTTAGAGAGTTCGGAAATAAATCCTCTTTCAAGTATGGCCAACCTATTTTTAACAGAAGCTGCTTAATTCAATGGAGAAAGAAGAGTCTTTTCAACAAATGGTGCTGAGACAACTGGATATCAATATGGAAAAGAACTAATTGGAACCACTACCTCATGCCATAGATGAAAATATAACTCAAACTGGACCTAAGCATAAGAGCTAAAAGTATAAAACTCCTAGAAGAAAACATAGGAGTAAATCTTCATGATCTTGGGTTGGGCAATGGTCTCTAGCTACAGCACCAAAATTAAAACTGCAACAAAATAAAAAATCAGTAAGTTGAACTTCAT
Organism: Chaetophractus vellerosus; assembly: GCA_004027955.1. Taxonomy (NCBI): domain Eukaryota; kingdom Metazoa; phylum Chordata; class Mammalia; order Cingulata; family Chlamyphoridae; genus Chaetophractus; species Chaetophractus vellerosus. Next base: position 9,849 of record PVKH010018976.1, read on the forward strand.
CAAAATGTAAAACCCTTATGATTCAAAGAAAGTGAAAAGACAACCCACAAAATGGGAGAAAATGTTTGCAAATCATATATCTGATAAGGGACTTGTATCTCTAATACATAAAGAACTCTTACAACCCAACAGTAAAAGCCAATTCAATTTTTAAAATGGGCAAATATTTGAGTAAACATTTATCTAAAGAAAATTTACAATTGGCCAAAAGGCGCATGAAAAGATGTGCAACATTAGTCATTAGGGAAATGCAAATCAGAACCACAAAGTGATACCACTTCATACCTAGTAGGATGGCTGTAATTAAAAAAAAAAAAGTGCAATAACAATTTTAAACATGAGGAAAAATAAGAACCCTCAAACTTTGCTAATGGGGATGCAGAATGGTGCAGGCAATTTTGAAAACAGCTCAGAAATTCCTAAAAACATTAGACATAGAGTTACCATAAAATCTAGCAATTTCCCTCTTAGGTATACACCCAAGAGAAATGAAAGCATAAAAAAACTTGTATATAAATGTTTGTAGGAACATTATCTATGAAAGTCAAAAAGTGGAGACAACTCAAATACCCATGCACTGATGAATGGATAAACACAACATGGTATAACCAACCATGCAATGGAATATTACTTGGCAATAAAAAGGAATGAAGTCCTGACACATCTACAAATGGAGGAACCTTGAAATAAGACAGTTACAAAGGACCACATTGTGCATGATCCATTTATATGAAATGTGCAGAGTAGGTAAAGCTATAGAGACAGATGGTAGAATATGAATTATCTAGTGTGAGAGCCAGGGGTGGCAGCAGAGGTGGGGGTAGGTTGGGAATGGAGAATGAATGCTAAAGGGTACTGGGTTTTATTTTTGAGTGATGAAAATATTCTAATATTAGATTGTGGTAATAGTTGCACAATTCTGTGAAAAAAAATAAAAGCTAATTAACTGTATACTTAAGATGGGTGAATGTGATGGTATGTGAATGATATCTCAATAAATTTGCTTCTAAATAAAGACAATATGCAGATGTATGAGAATGAGCGAGGAAAACTAGTAAAAGATGAAGTCAGAGGGGCCATAAATTTGCATAGGCCATTGTAGGCATAATAATGAACGTGAACGTGGGCTCTTACCAGGTAAGTCAGGAAGCCGTTGAGAGTTTAAACAGAAGAATGGTACTTGTTTTTAAGCAATCAATTTTAAGAAAGCTGCAGTGTAGAGAAAACATTGTAACAGAAGCATATATAAAAGGAGGCATGGAGACCATCTAGGAAGCTATTGCAGTAATCCAATAAATTTTTGGATTAATACAATGAATTGAATGAGCGTGATAGCAATGGAAGTAGGGAAAAGTGATTCTATTCTGGATATACTTTAAATGATAGCACTGTGAGCTTTTAAAAAATTAAATGTTAATCCATTTCCTACAGAATTTAATTTATTACCAGGGAATGATGTGGTGTACACATTCATAAAATCAAACATGTATTAAGCATTTATTGTTATCTATAAAAAACTTGGTTTTAAGAGATAAAGTCTTCCTCCTTATCTATGTTCATCTTTATATTTATCATCTTTCCCCTTGAATATGTCTAGCTCCTATATTTATATCTCATATACGTAGGAGTGAGGAAGTGTTTCTCCGTATCCTAGCCTGAAAATCACATCAGGCTAATGTGTTTCATACGAAAAAGCATATCATGAAAAAGTCATTAGTTTAAAATTATTCTGTGATGTTCTATGTTTAATAAAATACCTGCAGTATCATTTTGTGCATTGTAGCTGTCGTAATACATCATACCTGGCAAAGAGTCACTCAGCAATCAACAGTTTATAAGGATAAATAGTTAAGAACGATGATTTCATTAGCTTTATGAACTTTGTTCCATTTGGAAGGAGGAAGGGCTGGTAAAAAATATTTATGGGCTGGTAAAATTCTTTACTACTCACCCAACATGAATTACTAATTGCCCACAGCTAGTGAAAACTCCGCTATTTCCAAGACAAAATGTACTTCAATGAGATAGCCAATGGCAGAACGCTCCCTCTGCTATCCCTAGCGGTAAAAGTGGGGATCTGAATTTTAGATGAACTTTTTGAGTCCTTTTCACAAAAGGCCCTCCATTGTCTCATGGAATGTAACGATTCTGCTTTAATGTAACTGAAGGGAAGACCATAGAAGCAGGGTCACAGTGGTATCTATTCTCTTAAATTTCTATTCTGAAATGTGAAAAGCAAGAAGAGACATTTCACTCAACTCATGTTGCAAACCAAATCAGTAATCAAGATAACCCCATGAGTTTCATTGCAACCTGTCACTTTTTCCCCAGTGCATTTATGATAGTGTTATTTGTCCTGTCAGGACAACTATAAGCATGCAAATTCTCCAAAATCTTGTTACCTTTATTATAAACACAGTCACACACACAGCAGATTCTCAAGAAATATCTGGAATCCTTGTTAATTGCAATGTTCTGTACTGATCTAGGATGTGTACAACTGGAACCTAAATTCAATTCATAGCTACTGTCTGTACACCAATGGGTTCAACTTGACTAAGCACCTGGGGCTTTCACATACCTGATCTGATTCCTAAGAGGCACATCTTACTATTACAATTTTTAAAATGAGATACTGAAGCTTAGAGAGGTTAAATGTCTTGGTCCTGGTGGCAGAGTGAGAGCTAAGAACCAATCCAGTGCCCTGACAGCTTTTTTTATTTGCTAGAGGCCAAGGGAAGATTCTATACAAGAGCAACTCTAATCTTTGGAGAAAGTCTCCAAATTAGACTCAAAGCCACATAGTAATAGTAAAATAAACACCCAAAAATCTGCTCAGTCCACTATATTCCCATATGCAAACAAAACTATTTTATGGCAAACGAGGTGTTTTAAAGTACCTTCGCTATACATAAAACCTTTGTAACTCTCTCTTATCACTCTTATCGGTCACTTCCCTTTTCTAATGTGTTGCCTCCTAAGTTAAATGAATGAGGGAGCCATGGCTTTGTTTTAGGAGTCAAGAGAGGAAGCACTACAGCTTGGCTACATTGGAAATGCTAGCATGAAGTCAGTAAGACCTCTCAAAATTTGAATTTCGCAGTCGAGCATGCGACCTAATTTTCCTTTATGTTGTCAATAATAAAGATATCTTCAAGAGAATTGGGTTGTGGAACTGAACTACAAGGTAGTGGTAGAAAACTTGTTCTACATTCTCAGCTCTGCCACTTAGTACTTTTGAACAAATGTATTTACCTATGAGAAAAAAAATTTGGAATTTCACAGGGATGTTTTAAGAATAAAATTAATTTATGCATTTAAAGTACAAAGTACCTTGCCTGATACATAGTAAACATTATTTATATTGTAGTTATGATCCTACAATGGAAACATTTAATAGAAGATCTCATGAATTCAATGCTTTAAAGTTCATTTATATTAAGAGAATATAGTAAGTCAAATAGTCTTTGTATATAATGAAAGTACAAAGGCTCACTGTATGTGTATATGTATTTGTGTGTGTTTTCAACCAGCTTGGATAAATTTGCTTGCTTTCATTAATATTTTCTGTTACGTTGAAATGGTGTATCCAATTACTTACCTACAAGTTTGATCAAACATTGAAATCTGAGAATTAAATGACTAAAATTAAAGTTCCATTGTACAACTAGGAAAATTGGATCAATTCTGTTACACAAATTTTAGGTGAGATAGTGTTTTTAAATAACACCCTTTTACAGTGCATGTTTAAAAGGAACAATTTGATTTATCCTAATGTCTTCAAATGCTCAGAATTTTGTAACTGAAGAAACTAATTGGTATCTTATTGTTGTTGCAGTAATACATTTGAAAAATATAATGAAAAGGAAAATGGGGGAAATATTTTTTTTTTAATTTAAAAATGGCAAAAACGTTTTATTATTTTCCCCTAGGGAATGCAATATACTATGATTTAAAGCAGAATCAAAAGATAATTATCTTTTGGCACTAATTTTAATACATGCAATAAAACAAGAATTATCCACCCTGAAAAAAAGCAGAAAAATATTTCTACTGAGGGGGTCCCATAAAACCATGGAATGTCCTGAATATAAAGCATATCTTCTTGGATGTAAAACAGAACTATTTTTAATGGTTTAGGGGGGAAAGAAATATTTTCCTCCCAGTGGGAGGAGGATGTCAGAGATGAAAAAAATGGGGGGAGGCCTCTATGTTTCCTTCAATTCACATGCAAAATTTAAAAAGACAGTAAATGAAGAAGCCAGTAAAACCAGAGGATTAGCTAAGATAGGACAGAATGGATTGAGCATGTCTTAGCTTCCTGCCATCAAAGGCTACGTTACAGCAAACACGAGTTCTCCTCTGGGAGGTCTGGAAAGGTTTATCAACTTGGCCCCAAATGCTCAGCTTTTGAAAGAGCCACGGAGAAGGAAAACAGACACTCTCCACTACCAACTTCGCATATGAAATAAATAATGAAATGAAACATCAAATCGTCCAGGCGAAACTGTGCCTCCTTTCGCTCACTAGACGGAGAGATGGAAGCCACATGAAATGCCAGCTGCCCATGGCCCACGCAGACCGAGCACCGTCCAGGTTTTGATGACATAGTCGGTCAGAGGCTGCTTGTGACCAGTTCCGCAGCCCTGACCAGGAAATCTGCCTCTTAGTTGGCAAGGGTTGCCTTACCACAGGTCGTTTTGATGCCCAAAGCATTGTGACCCTGGCGATGATGGAAAAGTACTTGTGGGGTGGGACGGAGGCAAGGGGGAGAGGGCAGGAAACCTCAGCCGTCCAAAACAAGTCACCGATTTTGAAAGCTGTTAATAACGACGGTGCTTCTCTACACCACAGCTGTTTTCCAACAACCTGGTGTTTCCAGTAGGGGTGGAAAAATGCAAGTCCAGCACACTTCAAACAGACCAAGCCATTCTAGATAATTAGAGCTTACATTTACTGAGGCAGCAGTTAGAAAATGTCAACATGCTTGCTTGTCACAGAGAAGTCATGCTGCCCCACTTTCCCCTAGCAGTATATCCTTAGGAAACACGGGCTTGGAACACTGTAACCAAAACATCGATTCTGACTACCGGCAACGGATGCCGCAGGGCTGGCTTGAACCAAACCAGCAAAGCATTGGACC
>PVKH010018977.1:0-14987 GCA_004027955.1 Chaetophractus vellerosus
TAAAAAAAAAAAAAGACACACATATGTGCACACACATGCCTAAATAAAGTAGCTATTGCCCCAGGAGTATATCTGCTGGGAATAATTTAGCAATTTGCCACACATTCCAGAGCAGAGAATGTCTGGGAAAGAGAGTCAGTGACTCTATTCCTTTTATCCATGTTCCTATTAAAAATGACTTTAAAGCTTTTCCCCAAAGAATGATCTTCGACATGATGTCATATCACCTGATGCTGTCTTAAGTGTGGTTTGCTAATGGTTTCCATGCAGTTCTTAATAATCTGTGTGTCTATTATAGAAAATATGGTTACAGTTGTTCTTAAAATAGCAAATCATTTATGTTTAGAGATTCTTTATTTTATGTTTCCCTGTTCCATGCTACTGATTTCCAGCTCAATCCTAGAAACCTCTGAAGCACTCAGATGACTCAGTTTCCCCCTGTAAACATGATTTGTAAAAGAAAATAGTTTGAAGGTCAAGATTCTTGGTATGTGCACCAAGATCAGAGCGGATTTGAAGGCTCTCTCTTACTTTCTGATAAATTACCAAAAAGCGATCCTACTTGTGAACTAAGTCTTTGCCATGCCCTGTCTCCCAAGGTGCCTGCTACTTACATAATAATTAGGGTGGGGTCGCTGTTACTTCAGACATCAAGTCTTAGAATATGATGCCTGATTTTTTCAAATAAATGTCAAATTATTCAAATAAAATTATAAAAAGTTTACCTATAATATATTGAAGAAGGTGTTGTGTTAAAAATATTACAACACTTAGGAACAGAGTAGTTCTTTTAAAAAATCATGGCTGCCAAACAATACCTAGCCAGAATTATTGCTCGTTTTTCACATATTCTGTACAGGGTCAATTTATAGTTCAGCTCTCTATATCTAATATTATACTGAAGTTAGACCAAGTAGTTTTGTTACCTTAGCTCCTAATTAATTTGCATCACCCCATTTCAGAGGTTTCCAAAGTTATTCCAAATTTATATCAGTGGTTCAGCGTTTCAAAGCAAGAATGTGGAAAAGAGTGGTTCAGGTTACAGTTTCCTCTTAAAATAGCTGGCCTTCCAACTTTTCCTCTTCTAGATAAAGAAAAAACATAGTGAAATGACAGTGTTAGGTCTCTTTTCATTAGGGAGAAAACTATTGGTTTTATTCATCTTCCAATCTAGGCAAAGTTTTATGGGTGGTGATACATTTCAAAATTCTTCTTTTCATTCATTCAATCTTTCAACTTTCTCTCACTAGAATAGAAGTTCCATGAGTGCAAAAATTTCAGTCCTTTGCTCAGTGATGTATCATAAGCAGTTAGAACCGTGTTTGTCACATATTGGTACTCAGTAAGTACTTGTTAAATCAATGAATGATTTTCTCATTTTTAATTGCTAGTGAATTTTCTTTACTGAGGCTAGCAAGTTTTGAAAGCTTTAGCACCAAATAATTTATTCATTCTTTCATGCGTGCATAAATAATCACTGAGAGTCAGATATGTACCAGGCACAGTGTGAGGACATAAGCTCTGGTGATGTTAGTTGAATGCTCATAGAACTTCTGTTTTGGTGGAGAGACAGACAATGAACAAGTAAACAAACTTATAAACATTTCAGAGAATAATAGCACATTATAAGAAAATAAATGGGTGCTATGTTAAAGAATAATGGGAGCACCTACATTCAAATTTCAACAAACATTTTTTTGCTTTTCTTCATTCTTTTTGAGCCTGAGATTATTAAATGGGTTTTCCCTTTTTCCTGAATCTTCTAAATAAAGAGAATACTTTTCAAAAAAGTGGCAGACTAATTTGTTCATTAAACCATAGAGTTTGTAAATACTCAAAAGCTAATAGCCTTAGAATAGAATGAAACACTTTTTTTCCTTTTTAAGGAGGTACAGGGAATTCAACCCAGGACCTTGTAGGTGGGAGGCTCAACCACTGAACTACATCCATTCCCCTCCCCCATTTTTTGGCTTTTGTTTTTTAAATATAGCCGTCCTAGTGGGTATACAGTGGTATCTCTTTGTGTTGTTCACTTGCATTTCCCTGATGACAATGGTGTTGAGCATATTTTCATGTGCTTCTTTAGAGAAATGTCTATTCAATTACTTTGGCCATTTTCTAACTGGTTATTTGTCTTTTTAAGAAAGTGAAGAGTACATTCAGTTTTTAAAGAAACTGACAAGCTATTTCCCAGAGTGGCTGTGCTCTTTTACATTCCCACCAGCACTATTGGAGAGATACAGATCTTTCTCATCCTCACCATTATTTGTATCGAATTGTTAGGATTAAAAAAAAAATTTTTAGGGTTGCAGTTATGGCTCAAGCAATTGGGTGCCTGCCTCCTGTATGGGAGGTCCCAGGTTCAGTTTCTGGTGCCTCCTAAAGAAGATGAGTGGACACAACGAGCAGACAGAAAAAGGAGCCATCTCAGAGAGGGAAAAAAAATTTAGCTATTCTAATAGGCATGTAGTGATATCCCATTGTGGTTTGGATTTGCGTTTCTCTAATGACTAATGATATTGCTTCTATTTCCACAAACTTCTTTGTCATCTATATATCGTTTTTGGTGAAGTTTGTGCATGTCCTTTGCCCATTTTCTAATTGGACTGTTTGTTTATTTTTATTGTTGAGTTTTGGAAGTTCTTCATGTATAAATATTCATATAGATATGAATCCTTTGTCTTTACGTGGTTTTCAATATTTCAAATATTTTCTCACAGTGTGTATCATGTATTTCCATCCACTTAAACAGGATTTTTCACAAAGCAAAGTTTGAATATATTGATTCTTTTTCATTTATGGATCATGGCTTTTGTATCATGTTTTTGGTTTCCAACTAGTCCTAGTTTCTAGAAATATTCTCTTATGTTTTCTTCAATAATTTTTAATACAGTTTTATTTTATATTTGAATCTACATTTTGAGTTTTGTATAGGTTGTGAAGTTTAGGTTGGGGGTTTTTTGTTTGTTTATTTTGGGCCTATGGATGTCTAATTGCTCCAGTTCCATGTGTTGAAAAGACTATATTAATATGGGTTTATTTATGGGTTCTCTATTCTGTTCCTTTTATCTGTGTGTTTATCCATCCACCAATGCCATAATGGTCTTGATTACTATAGCAATATATTAAGTCTTAAAATTGGGTAGAGTGTTTCCTCCTACTTTGATCTTTTCTTTCAAAATTATTTTAGCTCTTTTCTTTCCTTCATCTTTCCAAATAAATTTTAGAATAAGCTAAAGCTATAAAAAATCTTCTAGGAATTTAATAAGGATTGCATTAAACTTATAGATCAATTGGGAGAAAATTTACGTCTTTACTATGTTGAGTCTTCCAACTCATAAACACAATATGCTTTTTTCATTTATTTAGACCATTTAAAAATTTCTTTCATTAAAGTTTTGTTGTTTTCAGTTTGCAATTCCTGTGTATGTTTTGTCAGATTTATACCTAAATATTTCATTTTTTGAGCAATTCTAAATGTCATTGTGTTTTTAATTTCAATTTTCATGTCTCTAGAAATACAGTTGGTTGTTGTATATTGTTCTTATATCCTGAAATCTTGCTGAACCCACTTATCAGAGTTAGTTTTGTACTTTTGTATTGTTTTGCTTTGATTTGAGATTCCTTGAGATTTTCTGAGTAGATCATCAAACTACATGGACAGATTTATTTCTTCCTTTCTAATCTCTATTCCTTTTCTTGTTTTATTTTCCTGGCTAGGTCTTCCAGTATTATATTTAATAAAATTGATGAGAGTAGACAACTTACCTTTATTGAATCTTAGGGGGAAAGCATTCAGTCTTTCATCATTAAATATAATGTTAGCTGTAGGTTACTTATACATGCTCTTTATCTATTTTAAGAATTTCATATCTATTCATAATTTGCTGATTTTTTATCATGAATAGGTGTTGAATAACATAAAAAATATTTTCTGCAGCAATTGATGCAATCAAGTGAGTTCTTTCCTTCTGTAGCATGCTAGTATGGTGGATTGTATTGACTTATTTTTGAATATTAAATCAGCTTTGTACTTGGATGAGGTGTATAATTATTTTCACATATTGCTGAATTTGATTTGCTAATATTCTGCTAAATAGTTTTGACTCTTTGTTCATGTGGGATTTTAGTCTATAGTTTTTTTTTCTTTGTTTTTTTTTTGTTTGTTTGTTTTTTTTGTTTTTTTGTTTTTTTTGTACTGTCTGTCTGATTTTGGTTTCAGGCTAATAACAGCCTCAAAAAATGAATTGGAAGGTGTTCCCTCTTTTTCTCTTTTCTAGAAACAAATGTGTAGACTCAATTTTAATTATTCTTAAACAATTGATAGAATTCTCCAGTAAAATCATGTAGGTATATCTGAGGTATATTTTTTGGAGTTTTAAAAGTATAAACTTTATTTCTTTGAAAACTATAGAACTACTCAAATTGTTTCATGTTGGGTGATTTTTTTTCTTTATATTATTAACCATTTATAGTTGTTTAGGAAGAAGGATTACTTTGAGCCCAGCTACTCTAAACACATATCTACTTTTGTTATTTTTAAGATACAAGTTATTCCTTTTAAAGCTTTCTAGAAAGAAAGTTAGAAGTCTCTATATCAACAAAACTCTGAGAAATAAACTATGTAAAAAATTGAAAACATCTTTTATGACAACATAAGGATTGTTCACAAAGGTTTGAAATCGATAAAATAAATTTTATTGAACAACCAGAAAATCCAGGTGAATAATATCTAAAATTATAAGCCCTGCAATAATCACAATTAAAAATATCTATATATCTCTGAATGGCCAATTACTATTTTCTGGGAAATTCCTTCAAATATGCATTATTCCTAGTGCCAAGCAGTACCAATGTATATCTCACAAAATATAACTTAAATGAAAAAAAAAAGATGTGTTCAAGGTCCCAGGATTAATATAGGACTAGATCCTAGAGACCTGTTTGACTCATTCACCAAAATTTTATAGAATCTAAAGTGAACTTATCCAGTCTCCACTATACTTACACTCTTAAATGAAAAAAAAAATTTTTAAATAAGTATGGAAATGGCTTTAATCTAAACTGCATCTAACTCTGCTATGGTTGCTGATTTGCTAAAATCCTAAAAATAGTACATTGCTTAGCTAAGACCTAAATTTACATAAATATTAGAAAATAATCAAAGACCAGAGTCAGTTCAGATATTAAACACAGCCAAATACCAATTTAATTCTTCTTTGCTTCAACTGAAAATCAAAAATGGCTAATTTTACTAGTATCAAAAACATTCCCCCCCTCAAAAGTCCCATGTGCTTTTATATCAAAAGCAAAGTGAACTTTTATAAATCAGATTTTATAAGTATTTTGTGTAAAAAAAAAAAACAATAAGAAAGATTTATCCCAAAATCCATAAATTGAACCGAAACTCACAAAATAAATTAAATCAAATATGAAAGAAAATCAACATCTAGGTTTATGGAACACTAAATATGTAAAAAGGTAGGACATAACACAATAAAGCAATCAAAAACTCAAGCAAAAAAGGTGGCAAGGAATAGGACATTAAGAAGTGAAAATAATGGAATGAGAAAGAATGATATTAACAGAATCTCCATAAAGGAAGAAGAAAGCAGTGTGATGTACCTTGTGAATGCATCAGAGGTTGACTTTCTGAACAGTGATCTTGTTTCCTTCTCTATAGGGCAGGAGACCTTACCTGTCCTCAGGAAATGAAGCTTTTTAGGAAGTGATTTTTTGACTACTTCTTTGAAAAACATGTTTTACAAAAATACTAAAGTTAAAGAAAGTGAAAGTTTCCCAAAAAGTATGTGACAGCTACTATTAGCTGGCTGCATATAACCAAAATTTTGAATTATCATGCTATTGTTTGGACAGATTAAGCCAAAGTAATCTATATGGAAATAGTCTATAAAGAAATTGTCACTACATACTGAGCACTTGTACCTTTAAGTTAATAAACATTTAGTGGATGTGTTGGTTCAGTTGGAATGCAGAGGAGACTGATGGTATATAAAACAAAAGACTAATGTGTTTTTTAAGTAATTGTACAGTATGTATTTGAGAAAGGGGTGGGGAGGAGAAAAACAATAGATCATAAGGAAAATATTGGCTTATATTTGCCACTAATCTTCTATAATCCAAATTCCCATGGCAAGTGACAATTTGTATCCAGATACTAGCATGGTACTTCCAAGACAACATTAGTTCAGTAGTAATTATGAGTTACTATTTATTGAGCACTTATCATATGAAAGGATGTGTATAAACATTTTAAAAACATTATCAAGACCAAGATGGTGAAGTGAGATGCTACAGTATTCCATTCCTCTAAAGAAGTTTTAACTACAACCAAACCTGGCAGAACCATTTTTCTCAGAACTCCAGAAAGCATTAAAGGATTGCAGTGATACGTAGTGCACCAAATCTTGAAAAGCCAAGTTGAAAATTGTAGGAAAACTTCTTGGCATCCTTGTTGCTCTTTCCCCTTCCTTTCCAGCTCAATAGAGAACCAACTTCCACTTCTAGTGCAGGTCCTTGGTCCAGTTTTGAGGGGCAGAGCAACCCTTGTGCGCATACTAAGTTTCATTCATGTCTTTGTCAATATATCTGGTGCCAACCTGGACTATACAAGGGCTTTCATCACAGGCTCACTGTCACCTATGCATAGAGATGACTCACAAGGCAGTTAAAATGCTGTAGCAGAACAGTAAAATTGCAGTTGCCTGACACAAAGGATTGCCGGCTATGGAACAAATAGTGTAGCACCCAGGACTGGGAAGAAACACTATTTTCTAGAGGAAAAGGGACACATAGATCCATGTAAATGGGGAAAATTCTAGGACCATAAGCATATGCCCAGAACAAGCTGCATTCTCAGAAAGGATCAAGGACAAAACTACACTTTTACCTGTGTTTCCTCTTTGAACTCACTGTTAGGCTGAATAAGCCAGAAGTAAATTTGAAAAGACTGGGAAGAGTGTTTTCATTGGTACTGTTTTGTTGTTGCTGTTGTTGTTAGAACCTGACCTGCAAGGAAATCACTGTTATAATACTAGTTGGATACAAGTTAAAGGAACAGATGCCTCACTGACTACTTGCCAGGGATAATACATTGAAATATCAAAATGGCTAGTGTATAACAAAAAATTACAAGACACATAAAGAACCATGAAAAGGAGCAAGATAAAGTGTTAGGAACCATCAACAAGGAAGATGGGACCTTGGGCATATCAGAAAAATACCTTAAAAATATTGTCCTAAATATGGTCAAAGAGCTAAAGGATAACACCAACAAAAGTAAAGGAAATCAGGAAACTGATAGATGATACAAAGGAAAATATCAATAAAGGCAGGCTGCAAACCAGGGGCTCTGATGAAAGTCCAATGAAGGTCCTTGATGAATTTTTGGGAGAAGTTGGTTGTCCAAAGACAAGCTGGGAAATCCTCTCTGAATGTTGAAATCACTTCCCCTTTTAAGGCATTCAACTGACTGGATAAAAGTGTCACCTGTTCCTGATGGCAATCCGTCTGATGGATGCAGATGTAATCAGCCATCCACACAGTAAACTCACTGGTGAACAAAGTCCATAACTATTCTTGTAGTTCAATTGGCCCAGTTCTTGCTTGACCAAACACCTGGACACAATTACCTGGCCAAGTTGACACATTAGCCTAACCATCACACAAGCAATACATCATGTACATGAGAGCCTCAATAAGATGAAATGCTTATTTCTCATTAGACAATATGGAGACAAAAAGGCAGTGGGATACCATATTTAAAGTATTGAAAGAAAAAAAATCTGTCAACCAAGAATTGTATATTCAGCAATATCTGTCAAAATTGAGGGAGAGATTATGTATTCCTAGATAAACAAAAACATAAAGGTGGGGGGGAGACAGTGGGGTATTTGAACATAGTTGGTGTACAACATTGTAGTTAAGGTGATATCAAACCAAATGGGACCATTAAAATATTAAATTTAAGCTGCATGACAACCAAAACAATCAGAAAAATATAAATTAAATATAAATGAGAAGGAATTCTAAACGTCTCACTACAAAAGTCCAACTACATACAAAAAATGGACAGTAACGTCAGAGTCAATGGACAAAAAATGAAAGACAAAAAGTAATGAACAAATGCCAGAAGTAAATGTTGCTTTATCAGTTGTCAATTCAATGTAAATGGGTTAAGCTTGCCAGTCAAAATGCAGAAATTGGCAAAATGGTTTTTAAAAAGCATGACCCAGCTATATGCTTTTATAAGGCATTCACCCTAAATTCAGTGGCACAAGTAAGTTGAAAGTAAAAGGTTGGAAAAGAAATTCCTTGTTAATACTAACAAAAGAGAATTGGAGCAACTATACTAATATCAGATAAAATAGACTCTAAATAAAAAAGCCATTACAAGGGACAAGGTAGGATACTATATATTGATAGAAGCATCAATTCTTCAAGTATATATAACTATTATAAATATATATGCAGCTAACAATAGTGCCCCAAAATAAATAGTTCTATATTAATAGTAGGAAGTCAATACACCACTATCAATAATGGGGGGAAAAACCATCTGACAGAAGATAAATAAGGAAATAGAAAATTTAAATAATACTCTAAACCAGCTAGCCCTAACAGACATATAAAAACACTCCACTCCAAAACAACAGAACACAATTTTTCTCAAGTGCACAAGCAACATTCTCCAGGATAGAACATATAAGGCCCAGAAACAAGTCTTGATAATTTAGGAAAGATTAAAATCATACAGAATTTATTATTTAACCACAATGTAATGAAGCTAGAAATCAATAACAGAGAAAAACAGGGAAATTAAAATATGTGGAAATTAACAATACACTCTTTAACAACGAATGGATCAAAGAAAAATATCACAAGGGAAGTTAGGAAATATCTTGAGATAAATGAAAATGAGAACACAATGTGCAAAAACTATGGCTGCTGCAAAAGCAGTGCTGAAAAGAAAGTTCATAGCTCCAAATGCTTACATTAAATAAGAAAGATCTCAAATCAGTAACTTAACCTCACACCAAAAGAAGAGCAAATTAAACACAAAGTGAGCAGAAGGAAGGAAATAATGGAAAATAATAGAAAAGAAATAAATGAAATAGAGAATAGAAAAACAACAGAATTAAAAAAACCAAAAGTTAGTTTTTTGGGAAAAAATCATTAAAATTAACAAATTTTCTAGCTAGACTTACAAATAAAAATGAAGAAGGGTGCAAATAACAATCAGAAATGAATGGCAGGACATTACTACTGACCATATAGATATCAAAGAGATTTTAAGAGGGCACTATGAACAATGTACACCAACTAATTAGACAACCTAGATGAAATGGACAAATTCCTAGAAACACACATATTATCTACTAAAAAAGAAATAGAAGATCCCAACAGACAGCAAATAAAGAGATTGGAGCAGTAATCAAAACTTACCAACAAAGAAAAATTCAAGCCTATATGCTTTCACTAGATTAATTTTACCAAACACTCAAAGAATAATAAGTGCCAATCCTTTTCAAACTCTTCCAAACAATTAAGGAGGAAGGGAAATTTCCTAACTCATTCATGAGGCCAGTATCACCCCAATACCAGAGCCAAATAAATATATCACAAGAAAAGAAAATTATGAGCCAATATCCCTGATGAATATAGGAGCAATAATCCTTAGCAAAATACTAGCAAACCAAATCCAACAGTTTATTAACAGTATTATACATCATGATCAAGTGGGATTTATTCCAGGATTGCAAGGGTGATTCAACAGAGGAAAATAAGTATGTGTAATACACCACATTAATAGAATGAAGGACAAAAAACACACGATCATATTAACTGATGTATTAAAAGCATTCAACAAAATCCAGCACACTTTCTTGATAAAACCTCTCAGGCAACTAGGAAATGAAGGGGAAGTCCTCAATATGATAAATGACATATATGCAAAAGCCACAGCTAAACTCAGACTTAATAGTGAATGACCGAAAGATTTCCTCCTTAGATCAGGAATAAGATAAGAATACTAACTTTTACCATTACTATTCAACATTGTATGATGCAAGAGCAATTAAGCAAGAAAAAGAAATAAAAGATGCCTAAATTGGAAAGAAAGAAGTAAAAATTATTGACAGAAAATATGATTTATAGGTGATATCATCCTATATATAGAAAATTATAAATGTAAATGATCTTTAAGCAACCTTCAAGGGCAAAGTATTGGGGTACAAAGTCAACACATAAAACATGGTGGTGTTTCTATACACCAGCAATGGACAATCCAGAAAGGAAATCAAGAAAACAGAAAACAATTCCATTTACAATATCAACTAAAAGAAGAAAATCTAGGAATAAATTTAACCAAGGTTGTAAAGGATTTGTACATGGAAAACAACAAATCATTACCAAAACATATTATAGAAGATCTAAATAAATAGAAGAACTTTCCATGTTCATTAATTAAAAGACTTAATATCATTAAGAGGTCAGTACTATCCAACGTGATGTAGGGTTTCAATGCAATCTAGTTCAAAATTCTACAACCTTCTTTGGAGAAATGGAAAAGCTAACAATCAAATTCATATGGAAGGTCCAGGGGCCCTAAACAGCCAAAGCCATCTTGAAAAAGAAGAATGAAGTTGGAGGACTCACTCTTCCTGATTTCAAAAACTAATTACAATGCTACACTGATCAGATTAGTGTGGTACTGGCCAAGGACAGACATATAGACCAATGGAAAAGAATTGAGAATTCAGAGGTAAGTCTATGGCCAATTGCGTTTTTACAATGGTTCCATGCCCACTCAATGGGGGAAAGAATAGTCTCTTCAACAAATGGTATTGGGTAAACTGGATATTCACATCCTAAAAAAATGAAAATAGACCCCTACCTCACACCATATACAAAAACCTCTTGTAAATGGATCAGATCAGTGATCTAAATATAATAGCTAAAACCATAAAACTTTAAAAATAAAGCATTTGAAAATATCTTCAAGAACTTGCATCAAAGAATGGATTCTGAGACTTTATAATGAAAGGATGAGTAACAAAAGAAAAAAATAGATAAATTGGACTTCACCAAAATTTTAAAAATTTGTGCATCAAAGGAAATTATCAAGAAAATGAAAAGAAAACAAACAGAATGGGGAATAATACTTGGAGACCATATATCTGATAGGGGTTTAGTATCTAGAATGCATTTTTTAAAAACTGCTTCAATTCAACAACAAAAAGACAAACCCAACCCAATTAAAAAATATGCAAAGGACTTGAATAGACATTTCTCCAAAGAAGATATACAAATGGCCAATAAGTACAAGAAAAGATGCTCAACATCATTAGTTGTTAGGGAAATGAAAATCAAACAACAGCAAAATATCATCTCACACTTAATAGGATGGCTATTATTTTTAAAAAAAAACATGAAATAACAAGAGTTGGCGAGAATGTTGATTAATAGGAACACCAGTACATTGTTCAGGGGAGTGTTAAATGATGCGGCTGTTATGGAAACTCAAAAAGCTAACTGTAAAACTACCATATGACCTGACAATCCCACTTCTAGGTATACATGCAAAAGAATTGAAAACTGGCACTCAAACAGATATTTGTATACCAATGCTTATATCAGCACTATTCACAAAAGCCAAAAGGTAGAAGCAACCTAAATGTCCAACAACACATGAGTGGATAAACAAAATGTGGTATATCTATACAGCTATATCTATACACACAGTGGAATATTATTCAGCAGTAAAAAGGACTGAAGTTTGGTACATGGTACAACATGGATGAAACTTGAAGATGATATGTTGAGTGAAATGTCAGATACAAAAGGACAGAAATTATAGATTCACTTATATAAAAAACTAGAATATATAAATTCATAGAGACAGAAACTAAAACACAGGTTACCAGGGTGGGTAGTGGGGGGAGGAGGAAGGAGAAAGGGGAATTAATGCTAAATGTGCCTAACAGGTGCTGGTTTTCTGTTTGGGGTGATGGAAAAGTTTTGGTAACAGATCTTGGTGAGGGTTACAAAGCATTGTGAATATGCTTAATTCCACTGAATTGTAGGTTTTGGTGTGGTTGAGATGGAAAATTTTATGTTGCATATATATGCACACAAGTTAAAAATAGAGGAGGGGAAGGAGGGAGGGAGGGAGGGATGGAGGAAGGGAAAGAGGAAGAGACTAAATAGACAATGACAATTAAGTTCAATGCGTGATCCTGAATTGGATCTAATAATACAGGAGAAGAGGCCCAAAGGACATTACTGTGAAAATTGAAAGAAATGGTACGCAGATTGTATGACTTATGTTTGTATATTTAATTTTTTGAATTTGATAAATGTGCTTATCAAATTACATAATAGAATATCTTTGTCTTTAGGAAATATACATGAAGTATTAAGTGTTAAATGAGCATAGTGTATGCTACTTATTTTCAAATATTTAAAAATTAGCTAGCTAGCTAGATATGGATAGATGATAGAAAGAAAGAGGGAGAGAGATAAAATAATATAAAAAATGTTAAAATTTAGCAAATCTAGGTATCTAGGTCAGGCGTATATTGGAGTTCTCTGTATTTGTTTTGTATTATTTTTGCAACTTTCCTGTGAGTGTGAAATTATTTCAAAATAAAGAGCAAAACAAACAAATTCAAAACATTATCACATCTAACTCTCAGAACAACCATACAAAATACAGTCCTCATTTTATAGATGATGAAACTGAGGTCTTAAGCAGGTTAAGTAGATTGCAAAGGACACACAGCTAGTAGATAGCAGAGTTAAATTCAAAGTCCCTATTTTTAACCACTGTGACTTACTAGCTCAATATTTTTTTTATCTTTTTCATAAGAACAAGGCTTTTTAAAAATCCATTTAGATTATAAACTCTTTCTGAATAGTGATTAGGCATTGCATTAGGTTTATTATCTCATTTATAGGAAGGTATATACTTGAGTATACTCTCCAAGATTCCTTCAAACTCTACAGCTCTATTTATATTTTGTAAAACACTCAGCACCTAGAGCAACATAATAGTTGCTCAATAAAGTATTTAATTAATGAATTATTTCATTAATAGATAAATGCCTGACTTAAGAAAAGCAATAAGACATATGCCACCACTGGAGTCTCCATTTTGCTTGAGTACATTCAAAATACTTAAAATGAGAAGGTGAAGTCAATTCTTTTTCATTTCATTAATGAATGAATTGGTAGACTATTTTATCAGATGCCTATTACAATTCCTTTAAATTCTAGTATTCCTTAGTTTGCCTATATATACTTTCCTTCTGATAGTCTGATTTATTTTCTCCAACCCTACCTAACATTCCTGTTCCTACCTAACATTCTGGCAAAAGGCAATAGCTCTTAGTGATTAATATATTTTATATTATACTCATTCATTCACTGTCATTATATCTGAATCACAAGACTTGTACACAAGGAAATATCTTTCTAAAATGATCCCAAGTTGTAATGTTAAAAATTCCAATCCATTCTCTGGTGTGACATTATATTACATTTCCACATATTTCATCAAGCTTTTCAAAAATCACACAATGTTTTTCTGAAAACATTTAGGCATGTATCACAACTTGAAATATTTTACCCAATTCTCTGATAATTCAGTAATGAGAATTCCCTGTATATGAGTAAATTAATCAGCATCATTCTCTATATTTTGTTGTGAAAGGAAAATAAGTCTAAAATCTTCAAAAGATTTTAAATAAATTATTCAAAATTCCTGATCATTTTTTTAAGGATGAATAAGTTTGTAGCAAATTAAAAAATGCACAATTTTCATTGAGCATTAGCACAATCCAAAGACAGAGATAGGTGAAGTGTTAGGTAAGGAAAGAAAGAGATCCTGTGTGGCAACAGGGATTGGGGTAGAGAGGTAGTGCCATGATACAGTCTCATAAAGAATGAAAATTCAGAAATGAGTTTGGATAGTTTCCACTAACAAGCAACTA
The DNA here is from genome assembly GCA_004027955.1 of Chaetophractus vellerosus. Classification (NCBI taxonomy): domain Eukaryota; kingdom Metazoa; phylum Chordata; class Mammalia; order Cingulata; family Chlamyphoridae; genus Chaetophractus; species Chaetophractus vellerosus. Next base: position 14,013 of record PVKH010018977.1, read on the forward strand.
CATTTATAACTGTATAGATGGATCGACATCTTCTTAGGACATTTAGAGCTGTGAGTAAGCAATCTCCGTACAGACATCCAGTTAAATATGGGTGCTGAAAAATTATAGAGTGAGCTAAAAAGAACCACCAATATGAACTCTTAAAAGGACTTAAAATCTTACCTAGGAATTTGCTGAGGTCTAAGAGAAAATTCAACATATACTTCTATATATATACACACATATCTTTATTTATATTTGTGTGTGCATGCACAGGCACAGACATAAATGTATTTTACCATTGTAAAATAATAGCTATCCCCTTAAATTTTAAAAGCTGCAGTTATAGCTACCAAGGGATTTTTAACGAATTAAGATTTTTATCCTCAAATAATTAGATCTAGCAGAAGGCGGCAGAGTTGAGACTAGAACATTCCATGAGGAAGTTGATCATTGTATCATCACAAGATCACAAATGCTCCAAGACTCTGAAGAGGACATAGAGGACAAGCAAGCAGAGGTTTCAAGTAATGAAATGGAAAAGAATGTAGAACTTTGGGGGCCTGGGATGTTTTAATTCTGGAGGAACCACAAACAGGAGATCTGGAGTAGCCCACAAAGCATCATTAGTGTTGTAATTGTGGGTAGCAGTAGTCCTGCCTGGCCAAGGTTGGGGCTTTAGACAGAAATGTGCCATTTATCTGAGAATTAAACCAGATGCACAGAGAGATTATGTTCCTGTTCTGGAAGGCAGACCCACATAAAATAAGTCAGAGAGAAACTTAGTGACCCTAGACCTCAAAACCAGAAGACCTTCCATAAAACTGTGCTTAGAAATCAAGAACTGCAAACATTTAAAAAACCAATAATATTTGATGTCAATTCTTGCCTAACCACCACAAAATCATGGAACTTTTCTCGTGCTAAGAATAAAGTTAAAAATGCAACCACTTAAATACTTGCCTCTTTGTAACAGACAACTTTGGTGAGGGGTAA
>PVKH010018978.1:0-14975 GCA_004027955.1 Chaetophractus vellerosus
GGGCAGGGCCCGAGTGGCAGGCGCGCGGAGTGGCCCCCTGGACCCCGCGCCGTGTCCCCCGCCCCCCACCTCCGCGCGCGGCCGCTCTCACCGCAGACCCTCCCCACGCCGCAGCCGACGCGCCCGATTTCCAAGAAAGAAAACTCTACCTCCGAACGCACCCCCTTCTTCGCCGCAGGACCACCGCCTCGCTTTCCGATTTTGGCCTCCCCGCGCGCGCTGCGTGCAAAGCGCTTCCGCCTTCCTTAGCGCCCGAGCCTCCCGCGGACGAGCCGGACACCCCGCACCCTGAGCGGCAGCGGGGGCGGCAGGAGAGAGCCAAGTCAAGCCTCGGGGGCTGCTGGCGACTTGGGACGCCGCGCGCCCCGCGCCCTCGGCCGCCCCGCGCCCCCGGGCTCGCCCTCGGCCCCCGCCGGCCACGCCACGCGCAGCCCGACGAGGAGGCGCAGCCGCTGCCCGAGCCGCAGCCGCAGCCGCAGCCCGAGCCGCGGGGCGGGCGCGAAGATGCACACCACGCAGAAGGACACCACGTACACCAAGATCTTCGTCGGGGGGCTGCCCTACCACACCACCGACGCCAGCCTGCGCAAGTACTTCGAGGTCTTCGGCGACATCGAGGAGGCGGTGGTCATCACCGACCGGCAGACGGGCAAGTCCCGGGGCTACGGATTTGTAAGTCGCGCGGACGCGGGTGGGGGTGCGGGGCGCGAGAAGAAGCCGGGCGGGGAGCGGAGCAGTGGCGCTCGGCCCCGGGGAGCCGGAGCTCGGCGTGCGGGGCTCCGTGGGACCCCGAGAGGCGCCCGGCGGGCGTGAGCGGCGCTTGCGAACAGAAACTTTGCGCCGCGGAGCTGGGGTAGGGAGGGCCGGCGCCTGCCTCGCCGCGGTCCGAGCGGGACGCGGGTGGGGTGGGGGCTGTGCGGGGGGGGGGGGGGGGCGGGGCAGAGGGGAACTGTCCTGACCGCTGGCTTTGGGGGTGCGGAGGGTCGAGGCCGAGGAACCGCGGCCCCGCAGAATGGCATTCCGGGCTTGGAGGCCGGCGGTCCGGCGCGCTGTTGCTTTGTGAAAATGCGGGTGCTTGCGGGCGCTCCGGCTGGGGCCGCGCGAGGACACCCCCGGGGGTCTGGGGCCCTAACCCTCCTGCCACCCCTTTTCTTTAACTGCAAAGGTAGGTTTAAAAAAGAAAAAGATGACCCTGTGGCTCCCTACCTAACTGGAACAGCATATCAAGCTTCCTGGAGACTTAAGCTGGCAAATACAGCTGCCGAGGAGCAGGGAGCCCCGGAGTAGGACAATAGCTATTGTCGTTGGGGAGTGTTTGCCCCTGGCTGCGCGCACCGGGCAGATGTAAAGCTTCACTTACATTAGAGCAAACAGTGCCTCTCCCGCAGGGTTCAAACCGGGGGGCTGGGGGGGTGGGAGTTGAGGAATGGAGGGAGGGTCTGGAGGAGTGCCAAGACAGAATTCAGGCTTCCAGTTCTCTGCTAGGCCCTACTGGCAGCCTTTAGACTTCAGGTAGTGGTGTTTCTTTTCCTTTTTTCTTCTTTTCTTTTCTTTTCTTCTCTTTTCTTTCCTGTCCTTTTCTTCCCTCCCTTCCTTCCTGTCTCTTCCTCCCTCCTTTCCTCCTTCCCTCCTTTCCTTTCTTCCTTCCTTCCTCTCTTCCTCTTTCTTCCTCCCTCTCTTCCTCTCCCTTCCTCTCTTTCTCCCTTCCTTTCTTCCTCCCTCCCTCCTGCCTCCCTTCCTACCTCCCTCCCTCCCTTCCTCCCTCCCTCCCTCCCTTCCTTCCTTCCTCTCTCTTCCTCTCTTTCTTTCTCCCTCCCTTCCTTCTTCCCTTCCATCAGGGAGTATGGTCCAGCAAAAGAAAGAAAAAGGGAAAGTTTGAGAAGCCCTCAGTTGTGTCAGGAATGACCTCTCCAGCATGGCTCTCGGTTGCCTTCAGGGTTAATGGAGAGCGCCGTGTGTGTCTGTGTGTGTGTGTGTGTGTGTTGCTAAGGTCACCATGGCCGACCGGGCAGCTGCTGACCGGGCCTGCAAGGATCCCAACCCCATCATCGACGGCAGGAAGGCCAATGTGAACCTGGCATACCTGGGAGCAAAACCAAGGATCATGCAACCAGGTGAGAAATGCCTCTTGCTCCCCCTGCACTTCTGGATAGAATGAATGCCCAAGTCACACGCTCTTGGCTCCTGGAGAACCTGTGTGTGTGTTCAGTGAACTTGAACCACTGTTGGATAGTCTCCCAAGGCATTAAAGCTACATGAGAGCTGTAAGTTCATCTGTGAGGCCTTGAAGTACACCTGGGCAGGCAGGTATATAGTATGCAAAGATAGATCTCAGGGTCCTGGACAGTGTGGACACAACCAGATTTGGGCTTGACTGATCTGTTTGCTAAATGACATACAGTCATAGTCCTCTCTCCTCTCTCCATTTTCCAATTTTTAGGCACATGTGGATAATTCCCATTTGTCAGATTTGTCAACTGCAGCTTAGTTGTGTCCCTCCTCTGTGTTGTCTCTCCTTTTACCACCAGTTGCCCTGTGCTCAGAGCCGGCAATCTGCCTTAACACTGATTGGGTGGGGGTGAAGTCCGCATGGTAAAGCTTTAACATAAAGTGATAGAATATTAGTAATGGGAGAAGTAAGAGCTTTCCCCTAGTCAAGGAGCCTCATGTTACAGATGAAGAGACTTATGCTTAGAGATGAGAAATAGTTTCCTGCAAAGTCATGTAGCTATTAGTTACAAAAGGGGGCAGCATTTTTGTCTCTGTGAAAATAAGAATGTTTGGATTCTTTACAAACCTGTGCTTTGTATTAGGACAAATAATTGTGAGCATTCATTATCGAGAAAGTATAATCTCTCCCTTGGGTAAGCGGTTTTATTTGTTTGATTAAATCATGCACTCTTCACTCTGTCTTCCCATCTGAAGGTTTGGAAAGAGGTTGACATTTCCATCCAAACTGTTGTTAAAAGGAACTAGGTTGTCAAGAAAGTGACTGCATGAGCAGAGTATCCATCAGCACAAATTAACATTCGTATTTGTCTGATACGTTATGTGCATGTATTATCCAGGAAGGGCAGAAAGGAGGTCTTGTTTTTGGAAGTTTTAATGCTTTAAACTGCAAAATCCGGAATCTTCCAGAGCATTGTCCAAAATCAGTGTTCCGAATTACAGAGCCTTTTGATTGATTGTGATTCAGGATTACAGGAATACTTTTGACATGTAACTTCATTGTCGAGTCCCCCTGTTCTTGGTTTCATTTCACAAGAATTATTCCCTTAGAATTGTTCTAAGGTCCTGGTATATGTCAACTAAACTTTTCGGTTTCTTGTTTTGCTTTTGTTTTAGGAGGTACCAGGGAATGAACCCAGGACCTTGTACATAGGAAGCAAACACTCAATCACTGAGCTACATCTGCTCCCAAATGAGAGCTGGTTTTTTCATTTGTTTGTTCTTAGGAGGCACCAGGGATCGAACCTGGGACACCTCGTATTTGGGAAGCAGGCACTCAAGTACTTGAGCAACATCCACTCCCCCTCCAGTTATTTTTTTAAAAGTTTCCACTATTAGCCTATTAAAATCTTTATTTTGGATCAGTGATAGCAGTGACATTTTAAAAAAATACATATACATTATTTTCTCCAAAGTGTCAAAAACCTGGTTAACTTTCTAAGTGAAAGTGGCAATTGCATTTTATACGTAACAGTCATAAATGCCTGGCCCTGCACAAATAGAGACTGTGCTCTGTTTTGTTGTTAGGATTTGCCTTTGGTGTTCAACAGCTCCATCCAGCCCTTATACAAAGACCTTTCGGGTAAGTTAATGAAACAGGCCCTTCTGCACCGCAAAATAACGATCATTTGTTGACCTGCCTCTTTGTTATATAAAGACGAGATTATGCTGCAGACTGTTCCTGGTTATACATATTTATATGTTTGTGTATTTTTAATGCTGATACTATAAATATTTTTAGATGAGTCAAGTTGTGTGACCCAGTACGCAGCTTCTAAAACAAATTTTGAGCTTATGATTAACAAAACCAAACCAAAATACCAGGTATGACTTGTGTACGACACGATTGTGCCCCCCACACCGTATCTCCTGCTCACCTTTACTCAATTTTATTTGTCTCTTTCTAACCTGACAGGGCTCGTTTACAGTTAAGCTAACTGATCAGAAGGATACGATGATAAGAGGTGGAATAGTTCTGTTTGGAATTAAACTCTGTAACCAGTAGACTCAGACACACAAGCTCAGATGGTGATTAACCATGCATGGACGTTGGTGGTGGTGTTTTCACTTTTCACAATAGTCACTAGACCTCCGTGTGCTTTATTTTATTTATTACAGTAATGAAGTGGTGTTGATAGCTAAACTGTGTGCTTTTTACTTAATTGAAAAGAGCTGTAGTGAAAGTGTTTTCTTTTCCTCGGGGAAGGGGCTCTGTGTTTTTGGTTTTGGTGATGGTGTTGAGGAGTGTTGACTTTTGACTTTGCCATGGGAAGCAAAGGGCCTTTTTTTTTTTTTTTCCTTGCTTTTAAGCTGTAGCCTGTGACTTCCATTTAACCATATTTTTGTAGTGAGTGCTAAATTGTGTGATTCCTTTCTGTAAGAATACAGATTCATTGCTTGCATGTCCTAAGTTTCTGTGTCACTGGGGAGTTTTCTGGGAATGGGTTCTTTGTTTTCCATGTGTATCCATTTTAGGCCTTCACATTTAAAGGTCCCACTCCGCTCATCAGATTTCGCTAATACTGAGCCAGTTTTTTTGGGGGTAGAGTAGTGCTAGCTTTCACTTTCCACACCTAACTCAGGTGAACTGCCTGCTCAAATTTGTGCAATCTCTGGGTTTTGCTATTAACAGCTTTCCTTATCTGAGCTGCCCGTTTCCCTCCCACTGGTTTAGGATATGGGTGGTATGTAGGCTACCTCCTAAATTCATTCTCAACGTTAGAGTCCCTTTTGGCTGTCTTCAACCTGGTCCACACCCCTGTAACTCTAATGCCAGAGATTTAAACTCCCCTTCTAAGCATTCTAGCTGCTCAAACAGTGTTTTATTCTCAGTAAGAGCTTCTTCTCTCACCGAGCACCTGTACCCCTGCATGTATAATCTGGAATTTTAAAATCTGGCTAGATACATGGATGTACACTTTCTGTCTCCAAGAATAGACTAAAGAAAGTATAATAATCTGACTTGGAAGAGCCAAGTTCTGTTTTCCATGAGCACCTTTTCATCACTCTGCTTTTAACATATCAGTGCCTCTCTCTTCCAGCTCTTTTTTTTTAAAACTGGAGAAGAGTGTCTTGTGTCTGATATGTTTATAAAGGGCTTTCATATTTCCATATTTATAAAAGCCCCATCCAAACCAAACTGGACACTGATAGTGGAATAATGGGCCCAACTACTTCTGTGGGCTTTACCCCCCTGCCCCTCCATTGATCTAGACTAGCTATTTAAAATGGATTTAGGGAGGAAAATGTATCTTAAGAACTGATGGAGAACTTAGTCCTGACCTCACCCTGATAATCTTGCAACAGTTACAAAACTCAATCAATCAACAGGTATTAGCATGTGTTTGTATTTTACTGTGCTGTTGGGTAGTGCAAAATGAGGAAATTGCACTTTAGTTTGGGAAACAAAACTAACACAAACAAATCAGGAATCATTAAGTGCTCAGTTACTTGGTATTGTATCAAGGACAAAAGGAATTCAGAAGAGCAAGAAAATAGATGTGCTGGAGGAGTTGGAAAAGGCTTTTTGGAGAAGGTAGACTTGCGCTAGACTTAAGCCAACAGGTATGTCCTGGACAGGTGGAAGGAAAAATAGACACGTGGGCAGGGGGGGATGGGGTGAAGATAGGAGGGGGTGAGGTTATGCAAAGTCAAAGAGGAGAAAAGAATCAGTACAAAGAAAAATCAGCCTGTTTATAGAGGGGCTTGAGAACCAGACATAGAAACTCGGGCTAGTTGAGGTAGTCCTTGAAGGTCCTTGAGAAAGAAAGTAAAACAAGGAAAGTAAGAACAACCCAGGTAAAATGTGTCATGTGGGAATTTTATATCCAGTGTGTTTTGATGGCAACCTTTTGTTTTTCGTCTCTTCTATTATTAGCGTCTTTATAAGGGATGGTGATTATCACTGTTGGCATACATTGTTTGAACTTGAGATTCTTATTAGAAATAGATAGCATTCCAGATGGAACAAGCAAGCCTTCTTTCTTTTTGAAGGGGTTCTCAACATTGCTGTAATCCCCAGAGTCTGTACCTAACAAATCACACCTGGTCATCCTAAATTCTATTTGAATGCCACATGTTCTTATTTTAGCCTGTAAAGTAGCCTGACAAATTTTTTTTATTATCGTATTTGAGTTGTTTGAAATTCTAGCAACTGAACCATTTTTTTACGTAGTCCTTAAATGGCTCCCAGATTACTCTTGGCCTTTAAATCTTAGCCTGAAGGAATTTGTGATGTAACACAGTGGGCAGATGTATAGAAACTTGAAGATTTGCTGAACAATATCTTCAGAACGCTTTGTGCTTGAAAGAAGCATTTTCTTATTGAAAGTTTGGAGAGACTACGAATCTGTGAGTAGAAATTTCTAGGCCAGCTTAGATTGAGTTGAAAAGACACATCAACATTCATTAGGTACGCCTTTAACTGCTCTGTTTTGGGGTCAGTGTGTTAATACTCTCCACTAAGGGAGGCCAGTCGGGGCACAGTTTCTCAGTCCCCTGGTACTGATACGGGATTTACTAACTTATGTAATTTAATTCGCACAGTAATTCTTTGATGAAGGCATTATTAATATCCTTTCCAAAGGTGAAAAAACTGAGATGCAAGCACCCAAAAGGGCCGTCCATGTGGCTGCAGATAAAGCAAGAGTGACATCGAGTTGGCAGGACCCAGGGAGTCCTCGTGAAGGGGGTAGAAGTTGACGCAGATTTTAAAGGATGATGGAGGATGGGGAACTCATTTATTGAGTTCCTCCTGTATTCACTTTGTAGGTGCCTCACACAGACTATTTTGTGAAACACACATCAACTCAGGGTTAAAAATTCTAGGCCCATTTCACAGATGAGAAAGCAAATTCCTGAAAGCCCTACAGATAGTGAGTGTTAGAGCTAGGATGGATGGGATTTGGATTTCAGCAGGCAGAGGAGTGAGGATTGGCATCCCCTGGCAGAGGCATGGCACGAACCAGTGGTGAGGACCTAGGGAAAGTGTGGCATGTTCAGAAAACATGAAGGGTTCCAACTGACTTGGGTTCGAAGAAAGGCAGAGAGCAATACTGAAAAGGTAACTTGGGAGCCAAAGCACAAAGGGCCTGGAATGCCAAGGAATTTGCATTTACTTGGATATGATGTTAGGGGCCACAGCAAATGAGACGAGGACTCTGTTAGCATATTCTGCAGTAGATTGGAAGAGGGAACCATTTAGAATGCTGCTTCAAAAGTCACAGATAGAAGTCAGAGGGCCAAGAAGAGATGGGAAGAAAAGGGAAACGTGGTGAATTTTGTTTGAGAATTGCCAAAAGTATGTGCTTTGCTCTTACCCTTTTCTAACACTAGTCGTGTATGTTCTATGACTAATTGAGGGAAAGGACATTGGTAGGTATCTAGTAGGAGGGAGATTCCCAGATCTCCTTAATAGGTTCTTTAGACAATTAAAGGAACTCATCTTAGAGGAATTGCTTCGGAGGTGCCACCTTACCCTTTAATTCAATTCTGCCTTCCCTCCGTAACTATTTTAGGTTCTCCATGGTTGCCTGGGTTTCTCCTTTTCCCCATGCCTTAAAGGGCTCTTGGTTCTCGTTTGCCTTCCAGAGCCTTCCTACCCTTGCCCAGACTTCATGTAGAATTCTGATACCCCAGGGAACTTCCTACTCTCATTGGTTGGCATTATCAAATCAAAACTATTTCTGGATGGAAAGTAAATGCAGAGACAAGAGTCCTCTAAGCAAACCCTGCTTACTGTTTAATGCATTCCTCTCTCTCTCTCTCTCTCACTCTCACAATTTTATACTGCCTTTTTGCAGGATAAACTTATTTTGGTTAACACCTTTATTCAAATATAGGAACTTAGCAGTTGCCATGCTCTTCTTTGGAACTTTGGAGAGTACAAGGGGTTAATGTTTCCCTATCAGTGAGATTCATACTGGCTGGCCTTTGACAGCTGATAGATGTTTTGGTTTGGCCTTATAAAGACATTTTACCCGTTGGAAACCCTTGTCGCATGACAGGATCAAAAATAGCCCGGCCTGCAGCCCCTGCTGTCCATCACCACGTGAAAACTGGCAGGAGAGTGGGCTCACTTAACAGTGTCCGCACGTTGTGGACGGGACAGCCTGCAGGGACAGGGCTGTGTAAAGCCACACCTGTTGGTGTGAGGGAGCTGGCCACCTGACCTGCAGAAAAATTTTGAGTGTGTGCATGACCACGCGTCTGGTTTCTGACAAGCAGTTAAGAACATCTCTAAGTGTCCTCAGAAACACTTGATGACGTCGTTTCCCCTGGCACTGGGAAAGATCTACAAGTCTAGTAAAATTCGGAGTATTTTTATCTTTGGGGTCAAAGGTCACTGCCCGCTGCGATAAATTCATCTTTTCCACGGATGTTCATTCAAGGAGTGTTTTCAAAATCTAACGGTGAAGGTCTCTGTTTTGGGTTCTTTAAAACTTAAAAATTACTTGTGCTTGTCCTTCTCATAAGCATTTGGGCTTTTGCCAACAGCCGGATGGCATTTTAGTGTCATATTTTTAGAACTGTAGAGGGGTTTGATGGAGATTATTTTAAAGACAGATGAAAATAAATCAGATATCCGAGGTAGTGTTGTAAATGGGCAGTAGTGAATCGCATGGGTTTTTGTTAAATACCTCTTGTGATTTATTTTTTTAACCAGATTAACTTTTAAGTAAGGTCATTGGAGTCTGTCTTGTATGTGATCTGTGAATGTTTACCTTAAAAAGGTATTTGATTACACTTCACTTTCTTGAACTTTTGCAGGAAAATACTTAATAGAATTGATCTGTACAGAATATCTAATAGGACAGAGTTAAAACAGATATGCTCATCTCTTTCTTTTGATTTGGAGGGTAAAGCAGTTAGTGAATGTGCAATTAAAAAGTTTCATTGTTTGTATCACTGTATAAACCTTTGAAGTTTATATTAATTTTAGAAATATTTAGTTGTATTTCCCTGTCCCTTCCTTTTCCCTCAACCTCATCGTTTCCCCCAAACCTCTTCTGTCTGTCTTGCGTAGAGATAAACACGCTGGCTGACCCTCAGTTGCCTGATAGTCAAACAGGTTTGATTGACCGTTGTGTCCTTTATGAATTTTATGGAAAAAGAAAGAGAAAAAAAGTTTGCTGCACATCTCGTTGGGAATCACTGCCATGGATGTTAATAGCCTTTCTGTAGTTTCCCACACAGTCTCTTGTGACAGAGTGAGCTGCACTGCAGTCCGTTTGAGAAGTGTGATTCTGCTGTGTTTACCACACTTGTGAACTTTTAAACTCCTTTTTTTTTTATTTTGTCGCCTGCTTCTTGTTATTATTATTATTATTTTTAATAAGGGTGACTGAGGTTGCAGAGAGATTAATGTGTGCTGAGTCTGCAAAGCAATTTCAAGTAGGGTTGCCATGATAATAAACACCCGGTAAATCATTTAAATCTGATACTTGTAGAACTTTTTAAAGTTTTGACAAACTGGCCCTCCGCCCACAGAATTAAAGGATGGCAAATTACCTCTTGAGTCCTGTATTCTCTGCCCAGAATTGTTCCATTTGCTAAACATTTTTCTTTTATGAACGAATTACAAACTTTGCCGAAGCCTTAAGTATTTATTAAGCATCTCTTAGGCGCACAGCCCTCATGAGCCACGATTTATTTTCCAAACTCGATCATGGATATTTAATGGTTCCAAATAGCCATAAATGAAAATTCTTGCCGGGAGTGTATGGGGATATCTTTGTTTGTTGAAGTCACTCTTGGGCACTCCCTGACTTTGGCTACAGCCAAAGAATATAGATATCGTGGCAACCCTATGCTCATAATAACCACTAAATTTGAGTTTGTCGGATCTCTGAACAGTGCACCTTACGATGGGAGGTGACCACTGCCTGACTGTTGTCCGTTCCTCAACAGGATACCTGCCCACTACGTGTACCCGCAGGCCTTTGTGCAGCCGGGAGTTGTAATCCCACACGTGCAGCCCACGGCCGCCGCCGCCTCCACCACCCCCTACATCGACTACACCGGAGCCGCCTATGCACAGTACTCGGCGGCTGCAGCCGCCGCCGCCGCGGCCGCCGCCTACGACCAGTACCCCTACGCCGCCTCCCCGGCTGCCGCGGGCTATGTCACCGCCGGGGGCTACGGCTACGCCGTGCAGCAGCCCATCACCGCCGCCGCGCCCGGGACAGCTGCCGCCGCCGCCGCAGCTGCCGCCGCCGCCGCCGCCTTTGGCCAGTATCAGCCTCAGCAGCTGCAAACAGACCGAATGCAATAGACCAGCCGTCTGATCAAAGTTGAATTGTTTTCTCTCCCCCCGCCCCGAATTTCCCAATTTTTAATAGATCGTAAGAGAGTTAATGTGGACTTAAAAAAAAAAAGAGGCTATACTATTGCAGAGCAGAATTTTTTTTTTTTTTTACTCCAATAGTGTTCATAGATGAGAAAGAGGTGAGAATGAGGGGAGTGGGTGCAGTTCTGGAAATCAATCCCAAAGACTCTGAATCGATGAAAGGCCCCTGCCAGATGAAGGCAGGGATGACAATGGAACTTCACTTTTATAATGGGGTTTTTATTTGTGCTCTTTTTATAGTATCAGGGAAGCAAACTGCCTTTTACAAGTTAGAAAATGCAATTTGAATCTAGTTGAACCAGGGAAAAACAGAGTGAGCAATACGTAGCTTGAATTACATTTAAAAGCAGATTTTTTAAGCAAAATGTTGGAAGCACTGATTGTCATTTTTAGCAGTCACTATGGCCTATAGGACTTTTTCAAGTAAGAAGGTAATGTTCTTACTGTCTCAAAAATGGGCATCGAACAATCAATCTAGGAGCATGGCGGTGGGTGAAATGGTGGACAGGCACCAAAGCTATTTTCTCATCTGTCCCCGGGGTGAGCTGAACTCTGGAGCAAGTGGTGTGGAATTCATGGGTGCAACAGCTGTACAGACAATCAATACACACACAGTTCTGGAAAGAACACATCACTTGTGCTTGTTTGATGAGCTTGTCACATTCTAATCCCTCTCCCCATCCTGTTTCAATTTTGGGAAACTTGTATCTGCTGGTGTCAGCAATTCTGATTCTGAAATAGGATCAGGCTTTTACTCTAACAGCCTTCTCTTTCTATTTATTGTGTCGACTCGTGGCTTATGGATAAAGGCAGGCAAAGTTTGCAGACTCTAAACCCTTAAGAACTGTCTTAAGGACGTTTATTTTTTTTTCCCTTTTTAAATAATTTTACACTTTTTAGTATCTATTTCAGAGTCATATTTAAAGCTATTTATTAGTGAATACAGTCCATGAGACATCAAGGTTACTGAGATTACAATTCTTCAGAGGTTAATGACAATGTGGTTTATACTGTGCCTTAATAGTAATGCTATTTAAGATATTTATTTTTGAGTTTTACTATGCTGCACTCTAAAGGAAAGAACTTTAGACGTGACACTGTAAAATTATGTATTCATCTCATGGCATAAATTATTTAGTAGGTATAGATGTAGCATATTAAATATTAACCTATTCAACTAAAGATGTTGACTTGGATTTATTTAAATTCATATGTGCACTGTATAAGAGAGTACTATTACATTAACACATTTTAGTTCATTTCTAGTTTTTAGTTTTTTTTAACAGGATATATTGCTAGTTTCATGCTTCCTTCTCTGATTTTTTGCTCGTGTAGGTCTCATTTATTGGTAATTCATTAGTCTAACACTATTCTTACGTAGTTTATGTAGTTTTTAAATGCTGCTTTCCATTTTTCTTCTGAAACTGCAATACTTGCAATTTTTATTCTTAAACTAAATTGAATACTATTTTACACTGTATTGGATTTTTATACTTGAACAATTTCATACAAGGGAAGACAGGTTAGCCTTTTTATGGACTTTCTCCATTATCACTGGATTTACTTTAAGTATTCCCATACTAGACAGTGTTATGTAATGTAGACTTGACTCTCCTGTGCAAATTATTTATTCGTTGTGTATATTGCTTTATAAAACATTTCAGATCTTCTATTCACTTGTATTAAACATAATTTTTAAAAACTCTTGTGGTATTGATTGTTTCTTATTAGGTAGTAAAGGTGAGTGGTTTCTCATTTTAACTAGAATAGCCGTTGTTTCCATGTCACACTGTCAGTGCACATAAAAAGCTTCTCAGATGCCCTGTTTTTATGCCTCTTAAGTACGTTTCCTTAACTTGGAGTCTTTGTTGTGTTTAGCAAATGATACAGAGTATCCCCCAACAGTAAAGAACTATCCATGTCACTGAAATGTGGTTAACTGAAGAATGCTTGAAAGAAATGGGCTGGTGAGAGACTACCAGTCAATCAGCAGCTGGAATAGCACAGTGATACTGGGGTCAGATAAAGTGAGGCTTGGAGCCAGGCTCAACTACTTTCTGGCAGTGTGGACTGGAGCAAATTACTTTTTGTAGTTTGGGCGTAAGGTTTTTATGAAAAGGTTTCTCATCTATAAATATTGGGACAGTAAAACCTGTCTCACGTGGTTATTTAAAATTTAAATAAAGTGCATAAACTACATCACACAGAGCCTGATGTTAGCAAGCATTCGATAAATGATCACTGGTGGTAAGTGCTGTCGTCCTGTAGTGAAAGCTAGCCAAAGAGGAAGTCACCCATCGGGATGTGTTCATTTCTAAATTCCTACCCACAATGATGTGGCAATCTCTAATGGGTGTATTGGAGCTTCAACGAATGACTGTCATACTGATTGCCTTAAAGTGTATATGTTAAGTTAATTAGGCAGTGGATTTTTTGTTGGCCTCTTGGTCTTAGTATTTTTCAAATCTACGATGTGATGCCTTTTATTGAGTTTCATTAATTTTCAAAAAGTATAAGCAGCAGAAAGTTGTGATGCTAGATCCCATCACCTTGTATACTCTATGCAAACTGTAATCTTCTTTAGAGCCATTACACTCTCAAAGCTTTAATTGCCTCTAATTTTCCATAGAAAAATAGATATTGACTTCTTTATCTTCAGGGAGAGTGATTATTGCACCCCAAGGTATTATCTTGGTTCAGTAAAATAATTTCTAAGCCACTTAAATCAGTCAATGCATTGGTGATTATTTTATTCCAAAAGGCACATTTTGCTTTTAATTTTTCAGATCTATGACAGGTACTTCCTCAATAAGCCATATATTGCTGAATGTTAAAATGAAACATTATTTGATTTATCAATTGAAAATAGGTCAGACAGTTCTGGGAAATGCTTGTCATACTCAGGAAAGTCAGAAGTCCACTTTCCTTGGGCTGTACCCTTCTTGGTGGTATTTCCTGACCTATACTATTATCAAAATTAGCAGTTGTAGGGAGGGCAAGATTTTACTTTATAATTCTAGAGCACGCCAACACAAATGGCTTTTTTTAAAAGTGTTTAATACCCAATAAAGGGGAGAGTAGCTATGACCTAATGTCTACATTGGTCTGGCAGGCCATGTGTATTTGTAGAGTTAGAGAAGTCAATGGATCTGAGACCCAAAGAGTTGGGTGACCTTGAATCCCTCTGAACTTGTGAAATGTAGGTGATCATACCCAACATAGTTGCTCTGTCGAACTCTTGGGGTGCACTGATTAGATGAAATAATTGATTTGAAAGCATTTTAGAAATTCAAAAGCTTTAGGCAAATGGCACTTATACTGGGGGAATGTGTACACTATTCATTTGGAAACTGATCTTACTTTTCTCATATTAAATAACCCTTCCAAAAGACAACAAAATTGTATTTCATGATAATATCTTTATTTTAACCAAGTAACAGCTAAACTTGTTGTACCACACACACTGCACAAAAATAACATTGAAAGATGGAGCGATTGCCCAGACGGGAGGGAGGGGTGCAGGAGAAGATTATGGAATATATTTCTCTCACAGAGGAACTATATTTAGTTCCTTCCTCACTTCCTGTCAAATATTGTTCTTAATTCTTTCTGAGGCTTGGAGCGTTCATTAAGATGAAAGCCTGAGGTACGGAGGGGCAGAGGTGAAGAGGTACCAAGAAATACACAAGTGCATTTTCAGGCTTACTTCTTTCCTCTCTTCTCCTTCCAGAGTTTCAGGCTGTTTTCTTGGAAATGCTAATTTTGTTTTGCATGAGCACTTGGTAGGGAAGAGATTTCATTTGGGGTATTTGTTAAATTTCAGCAATTCAATAATGATTTTAGGTAAGTCATATAAATTCCAAGCTTTGAAATCCCAATCCTAAATCAAAATAAGAAAAAGTGAGGCAATATGTGTATAAGCACTGTAGAGTTTTTAGATAATATAGCTTTGTTGCTGTAAATTTGTTCTTACTGCAATTAGTTCTTCCAAGAGGGAGGTCTAAAGTCCCCCTCTTT
Source organism: Chaetophractus vellerosus (assembly GCA_004027955.1). Lineage (NCBI taxonomy): Eukaryota > Metazoa > Chordata > Mammalia > Cingulata > Chlamyphoridae > Chaetophractus > Chaetophractus vellerosus. Next base: position 14,594 of record PVKH010018978.1, read on the forward strand.
TCAATCACTTGTCCCTTGGGCAATGAATGCCATTGTTTTTTTAAAAATCCAAGATGCTACCACTAAGCTATTAATATATTTTAAGTGGGTTGGCCGGGACACATTGTTTTCCATTTTGCCACTGAGAGGTAATTCCGATTACACTATAACGTGGATTGAGTACAAATCGTTATTTTCATTTAATAGCTCAGAGAATGTGTTCATAAAAGGCAAATATCTAAAACTGACTCCCAAAAGGAGTTTTAAATACTCTGCAAAACGGGAGGCTTGCCAAGTAGAAAATTGGGGGTTTAGCCTTATTTTTAAGCTTTGTTTACCTGAAAGTCCCAACCGGTATGAACTTGTTTAGTTTTTAAAAACACTGACTCCAGGCTCTGCCACC
>PVKH010018981.1:0-14980 GCA_004027955.1 Chaetophractus vellerosus
GATTTCTATGTCCACCAACTTCAAGCACTGTGGTCAAGTTCTCCAAATGAAAATGCCACAGTGCTCTCACTTTATCCAAAGGAATTCTCTTTCCCCTCTTCTTTTAACTTCTTTACAGTGGGTAATGGGTTAAGGATTCCAAAACTGGTCTTTAAGTACTGCCTTCACAAGTTCTGTACAGATGGTCTAGAATCTCATTTGGGAATACCATTGATGCCTATTGTTTTTTTCTCAGCCTTTAGGAGCCACAGTCCCTAAATTATGATACTACAACATAAAATGTTAGCATCAAATAGTATGAAAAATAAAGCAAGCCAAGGGACATATTCAATAAAAAGGTGTACATATATCATTCTACTTGTTTGCTTTTTTCACTCAACATATATTCTAGACTTATTCATACTAATACATACAAATCCAGTTTATTCATTTTAATAACAGACAATATGCCATTATTTCTATATAATGTCTTAGAATTTTGAAACCTACTTCTCTAGTGGATATTTAGGGATCTCCCCCCATAATTTTCCTGTTATAAACATCGCTTCAAACATGAACTCCTGCCTATGAGATTTTTTTTTTAAATATTGTCTTCTATCCCTTTACTTTCAACTTTTCTGCGTCATTAAGCTTTAAACAGAGTATGACTATTTTATTTTGCTTCCCCTGACTCATCCAATCTGAGAATACTCTATCTTTTAATATGCATGCTTAATCCATTTGCATTTATTATGCTTACAGATATAAATGGACATATTTTCTCTTTGCTTTTTTTCCTTTCTTATTTTCAAATTATTTGGCAGACTGATTTTTCTTTTTTTCTTTTATTTATTTATATATCCCCCCCTTGCTGCTTGTTCTCGCTGTGTTCATTTGCTTTTGCGTTCTTCTGTGTCTGCTTGTCTCCCCCTGCTGCAGCATCCTGCCAAGTCAACTCACTGCGCAGCGGCTTGCCTGCTCGCGGCGGCTTGCCTTCTCGAGGAGGCCCCGGGAACCGAACCCGGAGCCTCCCATGTGGTAAACCAGAGCCCTACCAATTGAGCCACAGCTGGTTCCCTGATTTTTCTTTAATCTTTTTTTCTTTGATAGTTTCTTTGATATTCTATTATTTCAGTGTTTACCCACACAATTTTTAATATGTATGCTCAATGAAATCCATACCTGTATCCTCCTTGCAAGCTGCTCACTTCAGAAACTCCTGTTACAAATGTACATGGCTTCTTTATCTGTCCTTCACATCTCTTAACTTTTCTTTAATATTTGTCTCATAATTTCTCTCTGATACATGAGGGATTTCCTCAGATATAGTTTCTAATTCACTATTACTTTTTTCAGCTATGGTTGTCTACTTTTAACCTGTTCAATGTGTATTTTTTCATTGGACCAGTTCTGGCTTTTCCCAAATGTGCCTGGTCTGTTTTTTTTGTTGTTGTTGCTGTTTTGTTTTTGTTTTTTTGATCCCAGGACCTAATAAGTGGGAAGCTGGTGCTCAACCACTGAGCCACACCAGCTAGCTCCCCTGAATTGTTTTTTTCCTTTGTTTGCTTGTTGTTTATTTTTGTTATTAGGAGGCACCGGGAACCAAACCTGGGACCTCCCCTGTGGGAAGGAGACATTCAACCGCTTGAGCCATATCCACTCTCCGTTCTCTTTTTACACTACCCCATTCTTTTCTTATAGTTTCTACTCCTTTCTTTATCTCTGTGAATACTGTAAACTTTTCATTTAAAGTCTCTTTCAGATTGTTCTCTTGGGGTAGAAAATGTATTACTTATATCTCTTCATTCTCCCTCTAGGTAATTAATTTTCTTGTAGAGTTTATCATAAATTTGTCTTTAATGGGGATTGTTTTCCATAGGAATCTTGTGTGCCGTAGGTTATGAAGAGTCTTAACAGGAAGATTTCTCATGCCTTTGCCAAGGCTTCTGGATTTCCCTGGATCTGAACTGGTTTTAATGCTAATTTTTTTTCAACTTTGCAGATAGTGTGAATTTGAATTATATAGATCCATACATGGTAGTATGCATTGATTCATACATATATATACACACATATATATATTTAACTTTTTCCCTCCAAGACCTCAGAATTTCAAGAAATGGCACTGTATTTTGTCAAATGCCTTTTCTGCATCAATTGAGAGGATCATGTGATGTCCTTCTTCAATTTATCAATGTGGTTTATTACATTAATTGATATTCTTGTGTTGAACCACCCTTGCATACCTGGGATAAAATCCACTTGATCGTGGTATATAATTCTTTTAATGTGATTTTGGGTTCTGTTTGCAAGTATTTTGTTGAGGATTTTTGCATCTATATTCATTAGGATATTGGTCTGTAATTTTCTTTTTTTGTAGTATCTTTATCTGGTTTCAGTATTAGGGTGATGTTGACTTCATAGAATGAGGCTATTGTTTAATCTCCATATATTTATGAATTTTCCATTTTTCCATTCATTATTGATTTCCAGCTTCATTCCTTTATGATCAGAGAAAGTGTTTTGTATAATTTCAATCTTTTTAAATTTATTGAGACTTGTCTTGTGATTCAACATATGGTCTATCTTGGAGAAGGATCCATGAGCACTTGAAAAGAAAGTATACCCTGCTGTTTTGGGGTGTAATGCTCTATAGATATCTGTTAGGTCTAGTTCATTTATCATATTATTTTTCTGTGTGTCTTTATTTATCCTTGTCCAGATGTTCTATCCAATCCTGAGGGTGGTATATTGATGTCTCCAACTATTATTGTAGAGACATCTATTTCTCCCTTCAGCTTTGCCAGTGTGTGCCTCATGTATCTTGGGGAACTCAGGTTAGGTATATAAATATTTAATATAGTTATTTCTTCTTGGTGAATTGCCCTTTTTATTAATATATAATAACCTTCTTCATCCCTTATAACAGTTTTGTATTTGAAATCTATTTTGTCCAATATTAGTATTGTTACTCCAGCTCTTTTTTGGTTATTATTTGCATGGAATATCTTTTTCCAACCTTTCAGCTTTAACCTGGTTGAGGCCTTAGGTCTGAGGTGGGTCTCTTGTGGACAACATATAGACAGCTCATATTTTTTATCCATTCTCAGTTTATGTCTTTTGATTGGGGAGTTCAAGCCATTAACATTCAATGTTATCACTATAAAGGCAGGTGTTTTACCCCAGCTTAATATCTTGGGGGTGGGGGAGGGGAGCCCTTCCCAGCCGCTGTTGGGCCTTGGTAACTCACGTTTGTTGTTTCAGTTTTTTCATCTCTCTGTCCCTCACCCTCCTGGGTGTGGTGTAGCACTGTCCTGTTCTGCTGACTCACAAAGCAGGTCCCTCGAACAGCTTTTTGCTCCTTCTCCATTGTTTTTGTGAGAGAATTGACCTCTGCCTGCTAGTCTGATGCCATCTTCCCACAATCCCTCAGTTAAAACCTCAGAATATTTCAGTCTTCATGCTTCTTCCTTGGACCAATGGAATTTTTCTAGTTTATTTTTCATAAACATGGTAGTCCTTTGGCTCTCAGCATCATGTGGGGGGTCAGTTCCAGCTCTCCACATTACACTGGCCTGCAGTCTTATCTCCTATCCTCACACTGGCCTTAAAACCTCAGCCCCTAGGCATATTGGTTCCAGTATTCCCAGGAACTATTTGGCCTCAGCTCCCTCTTTCTTCCTAGAACCTGGGATTTTCCTTTCTTGCTTTCAAGCTCAACTCTGTATTTGACTGTTTATCCAACATTTCTACATGATTGGAATGGTGGTTGTGGGATTTCACATCAAGTAATTCCAAAATAGGCAACTATGGAAGCCTGAGATCTTTAGTATGGCATAAAAGGCCTTACATGACTTGCCTTCTGACATCCTTTTCAGCCTCATCATTTGCTCCAGATGCAAACTATTTGCAGCTTCCTGAATGAATCATATTTCACATCCTCTGCCTGGGATGCTCTTTCTTTGCCTCATGCACCTGACAAACATTCATTTTTTTAAGATTATCTTCAAATATCATCTTCTCAATGAAGTCTTTCTTGCCTCTCTCACTATGCCACATTTGACTACCTTCTGGGTCTCTTTGTAACCTGTACAGAATTCTATTACTGCATCTATGCTTTCTGTATATACTTATCCACAAGGCTGTCTTTCCCACTGGACTATGAACAATTTGAGGGCTGGAAAAATTTATTTATCTCTCTATCCCCTGTGCATGGTAAGTGTAACTGAATAAAGCTATTTCTACCTTCAAGGGCTAAGTACAGTTTTCAGATCTGACTTTTATGGCAGAAATAGAAAAAAATAGCAACCTATTCCAGAGCAAAAGAATTCCATATACCTCAAAGAAATGTTTCCTTATTTCTCTCCCAGTATGAGCCCAAACACAGATACTTCAAGTTCTTATCTGAATTATTTAGAGAAACAAGGGAAATGGACACAAAATGTCAATGGGGAAGCTATGGTGAGTAGTGGAATAGTTATCTATGGAAAGAAGATGTGCTCTCCAATATATTATCTATTCTTACATTTGAATGGCTGAAATATCAGGTTTGAAAAACCAAGTAAGGGAGTGGGTGTAGTTCAGTGGTTGAGTGCCTGTTTACCACATACAAGGTCCTGGGTTCATTCCCCAATACCTTCTTTAAAAAATAAATAAAATAAAAAAATTAGGGAAAATGTTTCACTTGTAAGCAAAAATGTCAGCACCATTCTACTGGTGAGGGAAGGGTACAACATATTGCCTAGTCGCTCTCACAAAGGAAGGAAAAGTAGAGCATTTTACAGTGCTGAACCTAAAAAAAATTAGACATTCTAGAGCTTTTAATTTAAAAATGCTTCCTATTGCAACCAACAGCAGAAATCACTTCCCTTAAAGAAGAGATTAACCAAGTTAACTTTTATCATTAAAATATACATATACTACATGGGCTCTATTGAGTATTATTTTTATTGAATGTGATAAGGCTATGGCAAAACTACTTATAATATGCTTATTACAGAAGTAAAATCATCCTAACATTCCAAGATTTTATACCTCCTATGTTTGGCATTCAGGAACTATCACTTTTTTTTTCATTCACCTTATGGGGTACAGACTGCAGCGCTAGGTTATCTAGTGGCAACTACATAATCTCCTTGAATCTTAGATTCTTCATCGTTAAATGTAATGACAAAAGCATCCATTTCACAAAGATGTTATTAGGATTTAAATATGTAAAACTGGGGCCGGCTGTAGCCCAGTGGATAGGGCGCCGGTACACCACATGGGAGGCCCCGGGTTCGGTTCCCGGGGACCTCTCTGAGCAGGCAGACCGCCTGAGAAGTCAAAGCCGCCGTGGGCGGGGCAGAGCCACCATGGGCAGGGCAAAAAGCCGCCACGGGCAGGGCAAAGCCACCACGGGCAGGGCGAGCCGCCTGCGAACAGAGCAAAGCCGCCTGTGAACGGAGCAAAGCCGCCTGCAAACGGAGCAAAGTGCTGCCCGGGGAACGGAAGCAGAGCCACCCACAAGCGGGGCAAGTCGCCTGCGCAGTGAGCTGACTCAGCACATCGCCGCAGCAGGGGGAGACAAAGTAGAGTGAGCTGACTTGGCGTGTCGCCGCAGCGGGGGAAGACAAAGCAGACAAAGAAGAATACAAAAAATGAACACACAGCAAGAGCAAGCAGAAAGGGGAAGGATACGTAACAAAAAAAAATTTAAAAAAAATATGTAAAACTCTTAGTACAATGATTGGCCCATAGACATGGGCTCAATAAATGGTAGCAGTAATCATTATCATTCATTAGCATCATTCTCACTCAGCTCTCGTTTTATTATACAAGCCTCTGGCTTTTAGTACATGAAAAGTAGAAACTATTTAGTTTTCACTGTATGCCAAGCACAGTGCTGAGGCTTTTCAACATGCATTTATTTATTTAGCTCTCATAACAACCTTGGAGGTTAGGTATTAGACATTGTTATTCCTAGTATTTCTAATGAGGAAACTGAGGCTTGAACACATTAAGGTCAGTGGATTCTTGGCATTCTGATTTAAAATGTGCTGATGGTCTGTGGGAATAAGTCTTCTGATGGGGAGTAGAACTAGCTAACTCACTAGAATTCACATCTAACTTGACTTTTGTCATTGTGCTTACATAAAGGAAACATGAAATAGGCATGCATAAAATAAACAAAATAGCAAGTACCACTTTTTGAATGGTTATATGCCACTACTTCTCTCTACCTAGTCAAATCTTCCCATCCCTTCAAGGTACCCTGCCTCAACGTGGCCCTTTCTAACCACTCTGGCAGACACTGAGATCTCTTCTCTCTTAACTCTTATAGTTTATATGACAATTTTGAACTGGATCACATATGATTTTCTATCCTTACATATCAATTTCTTATGATTTGACCCCTTCTCCAAGACAGGAAGTCTCAAAAAGGCTCATATTTTGATCTCCAATTTCTCTTATGTTCCCTACACTACCTAGCATAGTGCTGGGCATAAAGCTGTTTCACAGTAATATTTGCAGAATGGTTTACTATCAAGATCATACAAGGACATCCCAAAATAAGCATGATTATTGTTTATTCAATAACTTTCACCTACAATGCAGCACGTATGTGTTAGGTGTTACAGCAGAACTGAACATAAAAAGAGAGGACTTCTGGGAAGATGGCAGACTAGTAAGACACGGGATCTCTTCTCCTTCAGAAAAATAGCTAGAGGACAGGCTGAAACAACCCCGAAAAAGATCTGATAGGGTTTAGGACAGCAGGCAAAGGTTGGAAACCACCCAGAGGAGAGGGGGACAAAGGAGGGAAATCGTGACGACAGAACTGTGAGTTGAAACCAGAGGCTACTGCTGCCGGCACCCTCCCCCACACTAGAGACACTTTAGAATTCTTGGGCCTCTGGGCCCACGACTACAGACAAAGGGGGCTCCAGGGATCTACCCCCTCCCAGGAAAGGAGAGAGAGAGGGGCAGAGCCTAAGGTGGACTCAGCTTCTGACAAACAAATTTGGTCTGCTGTGTCCTACGACACAGGCCAGGTGAGACTTCACACTGGTTTGCCCTGGGAGCCGGCCAAGGACTGGAGAAATCTGATCTGATCCTTACAATCTCCCTCTCTTCTAGCTGGGACTAATTGTTGAGGAAATTTGGTCTGCTGTGTCCCAAAAGCCCTTCCAGGCCGGGTGGGGCTGCGCCATTGTTTGCCTTGGAGCCTGCAAAGGGTTAAAGATAAACAACCCTCCCAATCTCCTGCTCTATTAACGGGGACTGACTGTTGAGGACTCAGAGGGGAGTGGAAATGTTTCTTAGCCAGGAAAAGGGAGGGGCGTGCCAGAGAAGGCTGGAGAACTGTCTCAGAGAGTGTTTGAATTACAAGGCTCCTAGCCTCCAGACAGGAAGCTCTATCACATGGATCTGATCTGTGCTGCAACAAATACACTCTGACCAGGCATTGAACTGAGAGCTGCCAAAGAGCGCCGCCTCCTGGCAGACCAAGGAAGTACATGCAAGAAAATTAAAAATAAGTAGGAGAGGCTTTTTCTGGCTTCTATAACCTCCTTGCCCAAGGCCCTAGGAAGCGACTCTACAACCAATTACTGAGTCCGGTGCCCAGTTCTGAGCAACCAGCAGGACAATCGTAACAATCCACGTCAAACCAAAAATCAAAGAGCAGTGGTAACCCACAGCCTCCTGCCACTAAATCCCTATAAAAGAGAAAGAAATTGAGCATCCTAATCATTTGCCTAGATATCAGCAAAAAATTATGAGCCATACTAAGAAAATAGAAGACATGGTCCAAGAAAATGAATACATCAAAGCCCCAGAAGAGATGCAGAATTTGAGAGAACTAATCAGCGAGATGCGCACAAATTTCCAAAATCAAATTAATGAGTTGAAAGACAATATAGTTAAAGACATAAATGACATCAAGAAGACACTGAGCAGGGTGGGGGGGTGGCATATGGGTACTCCTGGAATCTCTGTGTAACATTTATGTAATCAAGGTATCCTAAAAATATATATAGATATATAAAAAATAAATAAAAAATGAAATAAAAAAAGACACTGAGCGAATGCAAAGAAAAATTTGAAATACTGAACACAAAAGTAAGAGCTCATGGGAATGAAAGACAAGATAGGTGAGATCAAAAACACATTTGAGGCATACAACAGCAAACTCGAAATGATAGAAGAATAAGTGATACCGAAGACAGAACAGCTAAAATTGAAGAAAGAAACGAACAGAGAGAGAAAAGAATGGGAAAAAATTGAGCAGGGGCTCAGAGAGTTGAATGACAACACAAAACATCACAACATACGTGTCACGGGAGTTCCAGAAGGAGAAGAGAAGGGAAAAGGGGCAGAAAGAGAATCTGAGGAAATAACAGCTGAAACTTTCCCAACTCTCATGAAAGAAATGAACTTACATGTCCAAGAAGCACACCATATCCCAATCAGAATAAATCCAAATAGACCTAATCTAAGACACATACTACTCAGAATGTCAAATATCAAAGATAAATAGAAAATTCACAGAGCAGCAAGGGAGAAGCAAATCATCACGTACAAGGGACGTCCAGTAAGACGTGCAGATTTCTCTTCAGAAACCATGGAGGCGAGAAGCCAGTGGTATGATACAATTAGGAAACTGAAAGAGGAAAAACTGCCAGCCGACAGACAATTCTTTATGCAGCAAAACTGTCCTTCAAATATGAAGGCAAGTATAAAATATTCACAAACAAACAGAAACTAAGAGAGTTTGCAAAAAAGAACCCACCTTTGCAGGAAATATTAAAGGAAGCCTTAGAACCTGAAAGAAAAAGACAGGAGAGAGAGGCTTGGAGGAGAGTATAGAAGAAAGAATAACAGAAAAGATAAGCAAAAGGGTAAAAAGACAAAAAAATAAGATGACATGTGAAATCCAAAGAATAAAATAGAGGAAGTAAATAGTGCATTGACAGGGAACCAGCTGTAGCTCAATTGGTAGGGCTCTGGTTTACCACATGGAAGGCCCCGGGTTTGGTTCCCGGGGCCTCCTTGAGCAGGCAGACCGCCGTGAAGCAGGCAAAAGCCGCCGCAAAGCAGGTAAGCCGCCGCGCGGTAAGCTGACTCGGCAGGATGCCACAGCAGGGGGAGACAAGCAGACACAGAAGAACGCAAAGTAAATGAACACAGCGAGAACAAGCAGCAAGGGGGGGGATATATGAACAAATAAAAATAAATCTTTTTAAAAAATAGTGCATTTATAGTAATATCACTGAATGTGAAGGGATTAAACTCTCCAATCAAAGGATACAGGCTGATAGAATGGATTTAAAAAAATCAGCCATCTATATGCTGCTTACAAGAAACTCACCTCAGACCCAGGGATGCAAATCAGCTGAAAGTGAAAGGCTGGAAAAAGATACTCCACATGAATAGTAACCAGAAAAGAGCAAGGGGAGCTATACTAACATCAGACAAAAGAGACTTTAAATGCAAAAGTTATAAGAGATACAGAAGACCATTACATATTAATAAAAGGGACGATCCACCAGGAAGATATAACAGTCATAAATATCTACGCACATAACCAGGGTGCCCCAAAATACATGAGACAAACTCTGAAAAACTGAAGGGAGAAACAGACATTTTTACAATAGCCATTGGAGACTTCAACACCCCACTCATATCATTAGATAGAACAACTAGACAAAAGATTAACAAGGGAAGAGAGAACTTGAACAATATGATAAACAGGTTAGACCTAACAGACATATACAGAGCACTGCATCCAAACTCAGCAGGTTATACATTCTTCTCAAGTGCCCATGGATCTTTCTCAAGGAGCGTCCACATGTTAGGTCACAATGCAGCTCTCAATAAATATGAAAGGACTGAAATTATACAAAGCACCTTCTCGGATCATAATGGAATGAAACTGGAAATCAACAATAGACAGGAAAAAAGTAAATTCGCAAATGTGTGGAGGCTGAAAACACACTCCTAAATAATCAGTAGGTCAAAGAAAAAATTGCAAGTGAAATCAGTAAATATATTGAGACAAATGAAAATGAGAACACAACATATCAAAACTTATGGGATATAGTGAAGGCAGTCTTGAGCGGGAAAGTTATAGCCCTAAATGCCTATATCAAAAAGGAAGAAAGAGCTAAACTCAAAAGATTTAAATGAACAACTAGAGAAACTAGAAAAAGAACAGCAAACAAATCCCAAAGTAAGCAGAAGGAAAGAAATAGATTAGAGTAGAAATAAATGAAAAGGAGAACAAAAAAACTAGAGAAAAAGAACAAAAGCAAAAGCTGGTTCTTTGGGAAGATCAATAAAATTAACAGACCCCTAGCCAGACTAACAAAGGAAAAAAAGAGAAGATTCTAATAAATACAATCAGAAACTAAAGGGGGGGAGTTACAAACGACCCCACAGAAATAAAAAGAATCATCAGAGGATATAGTGAGAAACTATATGCCAACAAATTAGACAACCTAGATGAAACAGACAAATTCCTAGAAATGCACAACCATCCTACACTGATGCTACAAGAAATACAAGAACTTAACAAACCAATCACATTTAAGGAGATTGAATCCATCATCAAAAGTCTCCCAGCAAAGAAAAGTCCAGGACCAGATGGCTTCACAAGTGAATTTTACCAAGCATTCTGAAAAGAATTAACACCAATCCTGTTTAAACTCTTCCAAAAAATTGAAGAGGAGGGAAAATTACCCAACACATTTTATGACGCCAACATCACCCTAATACCAAAGTCAGATAAAGATACAAGAAAAGAAAATTACAGGCCAATCTCTCTAATGAACATAGATGCAAAAATTCTCAACAAAATACTTGCAAATCGAATCCAACAGCACATCAAAAGACATACATAACGACCAAGTGGGATTTATTCCTGGTATGCAAGGCTGGTTCAACATTAGAAAATAAATCAATGTAATACACCACATTAACAAATTGAAGGGAAAAAACCACATGATCATCTCAATCTATGCAGAAAAGGCATTCAACAAAATCCAGCATCCTTTCGTGATAAAAACACTTCAAAAGTATAAGAATAGAAGGAAAATTCCTCAATATGATAAACGGCATATATGAAAAACCCACAGCCAACATCATATTCAATGGGGAAAGGCTGAAAGCTTTCCCTCTAAGATTGGGAACAAGGCAAGGATGCCCACTGTCAGCATTGTTATTCAATATTGTAATAGAAGTTCTAGCTATGGCAATTAGACAAGAAAAATAAATTAAAGCCATCCAAATAGGAAAACAGGAAGTAAAACTCTCCCTGTTTGCGGATGACATGATCCTGTACTTAGAAAATCCTGAAGTATCCATGACAAAGGTACTCAAGCTAATAAATGAGTTCAGCAAAAGTGGCAGGATGCAAGATAAACATGCAAAAATCAGTAATATTTTTGTATACTAGTACTGAACAATCTGAGGAGGAAATCAGGGGATAAACTCCATTTTCAATAGCAAGAAAAATACTCAAATACCTAGGAATCAATTTAACCAAAGGAGTACCGGATCTATATGCAGAAAACTACAAAACAATGTTAAAAGAAAATTTAAAAGACCTAAACAAATGGAAAGACATTCCGTGTTCATGGATTGGAAGAATAAATATCATGGGGATGTCAACCCTACCCAAACTGATTTATAGATTCAATGCAATACCAACCAAAATCCCAACAGCTTACTTTGCAGAGTTAGAGAAGGCAATTACCAAATTCATTTGGAAGGGTAAGTGCACCCAAATAGCCAAAAGCATTCTAAAAAAGAAAAGTGACATGGGAGGAATTTCACTGCCTGACCTTGAAGCATATTACAAAGCTACAGTGGTCAAAACAGCATGGTACTGGCATAAAGATAGACACATCAATCAGTGGAACAGAATTGAGAAACCAGAAATAAACCCTCATCTATACAGTCAACTGGATTTTGACAAACCTATCAAGTCCATGTTAACGGGACAAAACAGTCTCTTCAACAAATGGTGCTGGGAGAACTGAGTATCTGTAACCAAAAGAATGAAAGAGGACCCCTATCTCACCCCCTATAGAAGAATCAACTGAAAATGGATCAAAGATCTAAATATAAAAGCCAGGACCATAAAACTACTAGAAGAAAATGTAGAGAAACATCTTCAAGACCTTGTAGAGGGTGGTGGTTTCTTGGACCATATATCCAAAGCATGTGCAATAAAAGAAAAAATAGATAAATGGGACCTCCTCAAAATTAAGCACTTTTGCACCTCACAGGACTTTGTCAAAAGGGTGAAAATGCAGCCAACTCAATGGGAAAAAATATTTGGAAATCATATATCTGATAAGGGTTTAATATCCAGGATATATAAAGAGATGTTACAGCTCAACAGTAAAAAGACCAACGACCGAATTTAAAAATGGGCAAAAGACTTGAATAGACATTTGTCCAATGAAGAAATACAAATGGCAAAAAGACACATGAAAAAATTCTCAGCATCACTAATGATTAGGGAAATGCAAATCAAAACTACAATGAGATATCATTTCACACCTCTTAAAATGGTCACTATTAAAAAGACAGAGAGCTACAAGTGTTGGGAGAGGATGTGGAGAGATAGGAACCACCGATTCACTGTTGGTGGGAATACAGAACCGTACAGCCACTGTGGAGTATTGTTTGGCAGTTTCTAAAGAAGTTGAATATAGACTTGCCACTTGACCTGGCAATACCACCACTGGGTATATAACCAGAAGAACTGAGAGCAGTGACATGAACAGACATCTTCACACCAATGTTCATAGCAACATTATTCACCAATGCCAAAGATGGAAACAAGCCAGGTGTCCATCAACAGACGAATGGATAAACGAACTGTGGTCTTTCCAACAATGGAATATTCTGCAGCTGTATGAAGAAATGAAGTCATAAAGAATATGACAACATGGATGATCCTGGAGGACATTATGTTCAGTGAAGCAAGCCAGATACTGTATGAATGCATAACTATGAACCAAATATATTGTGTAACATACTGTTTGACTCAAAAAAAAAAAAAAAAAGTCTATCACCAATTTCTGCAATGCTTATAGCTGGAAATCTGTGGTGACCTTTGTGACTATGACAATCTTGTGAGAAAATTGCTGTCTCTTCTATCATGAATAGACTAACTACAAACTTGAAAATTTTGTGCTTTTTCCCCTTGTTTTATATATTTTGTCAGTCCTTTTCAAACTTGCAAATTCCTTGTAAACTTTTCTTTTTCTAAAAAAAAAAAAACAAAAAACAAAAAAAAACCCACAGTCCCAGTCCTCGGGAGTCCATTGGGGAAATCTACAGGTAACTGGACAATTACAATACAGTAAGGTAAGTGCTATGACAGACATGTGAACCAAGTGCTAAGAGAGTTTGAAGAGGGAAGGATTTATTCCCTCAAAGGACCCAGAAAACATTTCAACATTCACTTCTTTAACAAATATTTACTGATCATTTAATACGTGCTAGGCCCTGTGCTAGGTTCAGGGATACAAAGATAAATAAAATACCCAAGGTTGCTATACTCATGGAACTTACAATCTACGGTTCACAGAGAAAGTGGTACTTGAGTACATTGACAAATGACTAGAAATTCACTCTGTAAAAAGAAAGAAAAGGGCTTTCCAGGAAAAGGATTCTCCATCAAGCCAAAGCCCTTAAGATATAAAAAGGAAAAGCAAGGAATAGGGCGTGGCAAGAATGTATTCATGTGAATGGGGAGGGAAAAAAGATGAGATGGTCAGGCAGAACAGGAAGGATCTCATGTTCCTTGCCAAGGCTGTTATAGTTTTAGTTCATTTGGTCATTCAGAAAAATTTACTGCCATGTCCTGTGCCACATACTGGGGACACGAAGTCAGTAAGTTAAAATACTAAATATCCTACGACTCATAGGACAGCTCCAAATAATGAAGAACTATCTTGCCCCAAATGACAACAATGCTCCCTTGAAGAAAAAAAATGATGTAGTTCAACCCCCTCATTTTATAGATGAGGAGACGGAGGACCCATAGAAGGGAAAACTTGCCAAAGATCACCTAGTTGCACAGTTGAGCCTGGAACACAGGGCTTCTATTTAGACTCTCCTTCACTGCTTTCATATTTGGGTGTGGCAAGTCTGTGGGATAACCAGAAGTATCCTGCTGAATATGTAAGTCAAGTTCTCAGAATGCCACCTTGCTCTCACAGTCCTCTGCACATATTCTCTAACCCTACATCTCCTCTCACCTTCAGGGATTTAAGCTGGAGGTACAGATTTGGCAGTCATCAGCATAGAAAGCGTTGGGATGAATAACGGCACCCTAGCCAAATACATAAAATGTGACAGAGCTCTGAGGAGCACAAACATTAGGGGTCTAACAGAAAGGCAAGGGGGAATAAAGGAAACTGAAATAAATGTCAGAAATGTAGGAGGGGAGGTTCAAGATGACAAAGGGGACTAATTATAAATTATGTTTTTTAGTCAAACAATAGTTACTTTATCATTTATTGGGTACCTATGACCATTATTCATCATTGGTTGCCTACCCTGTATCTATTCCTTGTCCGTTCCTTCCTAACAGAAATCAGATTAAGTTTGAGGTAGAAAGGGTCCACTGAAATAGTCTCTTTCCAGTCTCACCTGTAGCTGTGGAGCCCACATGATACAATTCTGGCCATTAAAACATACGAATTTAGTATTATCACTCAGTCTTTACTTAGTTTGTATAGGGTACCAAGAATCATATTTGGTACTTTACCATTCCTAATAGATATGCAAACTTCGGAAAAGAAGAATAATGAGGAAGGGCTTGTCCTACCACCTAGCAAAACATACCATAAAGCAAGAATAATTAGATAAGTGTAGCAGAGGTGTGGGAATTGATAAATTGAAGTCTGTGCAGGGTATAGGGGAAACAAAGGAGAGGTCAGGTATACTCTGAGGAGGGGACATGTCAAGAAATTACCCAGAGGTCTTCCTTATCCCCTCA
>PVKH010018982.1:0-14981 GCA_004027955.1 Chaetophractus vellerosus
ATGGACATAAAATTAAAACACAGAAAAAATACATCAGTCAAATATTCATAACAAAAATGATGTAATTATATTAATGTCAGGCAAAATAAACTTAGGCCAAAGAACAATACTAGAATTGTATACTGGAATGCTGTCTAACAGACTGCACTCAAAATATTAAATTTTCTAGGACAATGTAACTTTATTTGACTTAATATTTACTATATATTAGGGTCTCTAAATTCTGAGGTTATAGATTAACTTGTAGATTTTTGTCCATAGATATGTAAACATTTTTATGTCGTTGGAAATGTAATCCCAAATGTTACAGTTTTCATTCTCCAAAGGGAATTAAATAGTTTTTTTCTTTAATTTAATACATCTATTTCAGCATGCTTTTCATGGCTGACTAAAACATTTTTGAATGAGCTTTATTTTCCTGATGGTGCCCTCATGAATGTTTAAAATAAATCTTTGACATTTTTCTCTATCTTCACGAGCCATATTTTTTTTAAAGAAAATATTAAGGGCTTTATTTATTGGTTATTTTTCTTATTAATGCAGCCCTTACTCTCATGAGTAAACAAGATTTACCTGTTTCAGGCTGCAAACCACAATGCCAAAGCAGTGTCATGAAAGGGGTACAGGTGTAATGCTATCATCTTCACAGCAATAAAACGCAAAATAAAACAAAAACTAACTGGACTTAATTAATGCTGGGCATTCCCACAGGAAAAAGGCAAGAGGACTTTAAATCAATCAGCAGTTGGATTGTAGACAATAAAAGACTTCAGTGAGGCTGAGTCACCCTCACTCCTGTCCTCTGGCTCTCTCTCATTTGAGGTATACCAGTTGGGAACCAGGGGAATGCTGCTGGTAGTCAGAGGAAGAGCCCTATTTTTAACTTTTTGAAAATTAAACTTTGACAGAAATTAGAAAACTCATGAATTAAACCCAAAGAAATTGGGAGGAAATAAGTAATACATGTAAAATTAGTAAAAAAAAAAAAAATTATAGAAAAAACAAAAAGTGTAAAGAAGAGGTTAAACAGCACAATTTGCTTAATTAAAATGACTAATAACCTAAAAATAAACCAAAAACTCTGGCAAGATTAACCAAAAGGAAAGAGACAGAAAAAATGCAAAAATAAATATTATTGGGATAAAAAAGAAGTAGGTACAAATATTTCAGAGATGAAATGATGTTTAAAGTTTCTGGAAACAAAATCAACATTTAAAAAAATACAAGCTATTAAAAGGAAGAAACTTCACATTGTATTACAAAAAGGAGAAAAATGATGTGGTTATTTCAACATATGCACGAAAGAATTGCCAAAATTTCAATATCTAGTCATTGTAAAATTATTGCACTCAGCAAATAAGGGATGCTACTTAACATCATAAAAGGTGTCTACAAAAATCTTAGCATAGTACTAAATGATTAAATTGTAGCGAGGGTTAAGAATTAACAAATAATTATGATTACTAAATCATTATATAGATCCTTTTTACTCCCCGTGTTCCCGCATGGCTCTGGTTTCTGGGCTTCTATGTTCTTGGCTTATGTAGCATAAAAGAATTTAAGGACATGCCTTTGGGTAGGCAAGGGAGTAAAGAGTTTATTAAGAAACAAGAAAACAAGAAAAGTACACCTCTCATGCTGAGGCATGGACCACGGGTGAACTGCAGTGTGAATGGCATGCCTGGGACCCAAGGTCAGGCTTTTTGAACACTTTCCTTTTCTTCATTCATGATGTTGGGGTAGGGCCCCAGCTGTTTGCTGTTCTGATTAGTTGCCCCATCTGTCAGTTCTCAGGGGCCAGTGAGGATATCTGGGACTTTCTCTCTCATCCTTCTCATGGCCAGGTTCTCGCAGGTCTTTTCAGCAATCTTCTTCTCAGGAGGTTTCTGGGCGGGGTCTCACTGCCATGTAGTCTGCCAGCCATGTTGTCTGCTGGGCCAGCTGCCTTACCCCTTTCACTATACTAACCTGTCTCATCAGTAAATTAAAAAATAGCCAAAAGTTGATAACTAAAATTACAGAACTGGTTAGACCAACCTCACCCTTTGCATATGGCCATGTCCATTGAGATGATTATTCCAGAGGAATCTTACCCTTGTATATAGTCACTTCTAACCTGCTACTATGATAATTACTCCAGATAGATCTTACCTTTGTACATGAACATTTCTATTGAAAGGGTAATTATTCCGCCCTCCTCTGCTTAATATCCATATGAAAAACCTTTTAACTGACCTTTGTTCTTTACCCCCATCACAGATGCTGTGATCTCTGATAGAGATTGTAATCTTGTGCCTGCATCTCCTTTTTGTACCCACCCCCATCCTGTCCAATCTCTTAAAGTTTATTAAAGAACCTGAGCCAGCCTCACCCCAATTACTCATTAGCATAAACTGCTAAATCTGGAAATCATAAATTATCAGGATTACTGCAGTTCCAGGAGGCAGTTTTGGGGCCCTTAGGTGACTGTCCTTCTTTGTTTGTGCAAACAACTCTATCTCTCTTTGGAACTCCTGTGTCTCAGGAATTGATCTTTAAAATGCATTGGGAGGAAGGAACCCACTTTTGCTCAATATCAAAATGATGAAACATTTTAATGGAAGACCTAGCAAGTAGAGTAATTTAAGGAATAAAAATTAGAAAGCTTGTTTGGAAAAGCATAAACAAAGATATCAATTTTGACAAATTATTTGATGGCCTATGTAGAAATAAAAAAATATATGTGTGTGGTTATATACTTATTTCTGCAACTGAATTATATGTTCCTGAAAAATCTTGTTTTTGCAAAATCTTGAACTAGAAAGGAAAAGAAATATATAGTTATGGGAAAAATAGGATTAAGGCAAAATGTTTCTAATCCTGTGCAACTTTATAACCAGAGCACTAACAAAATCATTAACATGTCTAGTAAAATATTAGCATGGTTAGAAGGCATGTCAAATTCCAATTAAAGTAATATTACAGCATATTGAATTTTTTAAAATAGCCAATTGTAAGTTGATGAAGGGTGTGTGAAGAAGAATTTGGGCTGCTCAATTAAAGGGACAATGTGAAGAGATATCTTCAAAGATAGCTGCAATTAAAGGAATAATCAAGTGACTTTGCAAAACAAAAACAATCCACCAACTGTCAGAGATTGTCTAGTTCATTACCTTGAATTTTTTTCTTTGCATTAACTTAAAAAGGCATCTAAGAGTTCTTAGCCCCCATTTTTGCCATCACTCTTTGGTTACTAAAAATTGTAAGTAAAATAGATTTACATTGCTTCAAATAGCCTGCTTATTTGGTATTAGACCGTCTCTGATGGCACCAAAATCAACCCTGCTACATTCTGCATTGTGATCACATCGTCTACTGATTGCCACAATTATACATTTAAGACAGATGACAACAGAATTGGGATGCTTTCATGGGCAGCCTGCTGCAATTCTTTCTTTTTCAACTCTAGTTGTCACTCAGTAACAAGTTGTTTGTTTTTTTTCTTTCCTTCTTGTTTGGAAAGGTCCTAGCTGTGAAACTATAACAGCTCCTTAACATCCTCACTCTCTATAAAACTTAAGCAAAACTGAGCCAAGAGGAGGACCATGACATTGCATAAGTGCTATACTCCTCAGTGGCTTGCTGTTTTCCTTTGGGTTTGTGTTCAGCTGCTGTTGAAGAAAACAACAAAACCCTGGGGAAAATCATGTATGAATCAATGTGATTCCTACATTATATTGATGCTATTACCTCAATCAACAGTCAGGTTCGAGGTACAGAGTTACAAAAACATGTTTTAGTAGAACAAAATGTTAACAGAAATAAATCTAACAAGATATGCAGGACTTTATGAAAGAAGTCATGAAAATACTCATTAAAGGAAACATGGACACATATTATTGGAGAGGAAGACTAGATATTATAACATCAGCTATTCCTCAATTTATCTACAGTTTCAGTGCAATTCCAATAAAAATTTATTTTTTCTTTCTGTGGTAGTTGGTAAACTAAAGGCAAAATCACTCAAAAGGGCCAAAAATAGCCAAGGTTTTCCAGAAGACAATGGGGAATTTTCCCTATCAGATATCAGGTTAATTTCTAAATCTGCTGTAGTTAAGGCAGATTAGCACAAAAAGTGGACAAGGTTATAATTGAATGTATTTCACTCAAAAACACAAATTCTTATGACAGAAAACAGTACATATTTATGGACACTAGAGGGAGCTGGGTGGGAAAAAGTAAAGAAAGGAAATGCTAAAAGTATTCTGTAACAATTAAAATTCATTTCTAACCTCATTCTAAGAAAAATGCTCAGTCCTTATTTATAGTAAATATATGTGAATATTCTAAAAATTACTCAAAAGTCTTGTAAAGGAATGTAAAGGAATATAATCAACACTCAGATTTGAGAATGAGTGGGCTTTCAGTCACATTCTCCTTTATTGACACAGAGCTCCTTAATGCCCACCCTCTTTTTGCACACGCTTCCTACACCAAAATGACAAAAATGGTGCAGAAAAGTAAGGTGGAAAAAAAGTCAATTTAGTGAGAATGTTCAAGGAGGATGTGTTATAGAATACTACTTCTCAGTGTGAGTAAAACAAAAGATTTAAAACAAACACAAAACACAAACTTCTAAGTGGTAGCTAAGAGTAGTCCAAAGAGTAGCTAACTCTTTAAAAATTAACATTCACTTAAGCAAATACATTTCCTAATTTTTGTATCCAAATATTTAATGTCTTAGAGATATGTTTACCCAAGTCAATTAGGTAGTTAAAAAAAATCAGAGACGATGTTTATTTATTTACTCAAAGTTTAATAAAGAATTTATGGTTCAAGACATCACCAGAGGTGCTAGAAATGCAGTATTGAATGATGTAGATACAGCTCAAGGATTATGATAAAGTACAGAGACAATTATAATGATACATATAGGGACAATTATAGCCCAGTGTTATCAAAACAAAGCAGGCAGGAAATACAATGTATTGAGAAACACATAGAATAAGGGAAAATCCAACGTTGTGGGGTCAGGAAACCATCTCTGGGGGAAGCAACATGTGTTTTGAAGAATAATATGTTATTGAGACATAATAAGAAATATATCCTTTGAAGGTTACAGTATGCAAATCACACAAAGCTTGATAAAGATTTTAGTTTTATCATAATTATGAGATGCCATTTATGTGTTTTATAGAGGAGAGTGACAGAATCAGATCTAGATTTTACAAAGACGTCTCTGGCAATGGTTTGAAACAGTCTTTAAGATGGTTGGACTGAAAAAGAATGTTGTAACAGTTCAGAAATTACAGCTTATACTGATGAAGTGAAAGTTGAATAAATGGTAGAGTTAGAAAGATATGTATGAGGCAGGCATGACAGGAATTAGTGATTGGATGTAGAACTTAGGGATAATGTACAATTCTTCAACTGGATAACTGGGCAGAAAGCATGCATTCACAGAGCTAATACCTACCTGATTGGATTTGTGAACTTGAGGCTCAAAAGAAAATCTGGATTGAAACAAATCTAGAGAATTCTTTATAGTAAACCAACTATGATGCATGTTAATTCAAAATGTCCATTTAGTTATACCATCTTGAATCTTCTTTGGAGAAATTTCAGAATTCTTTGTAGACTTCTATAATTTTGTATCTAGTTTTATTTATAAATAATAGATGTTGGAACAAGAAAACAGTTCTTTGGTTTTATACTTAGCTTTATAATAGTCAAGTTGTCTTATTTTTGTAAAAAGATTGAATCATTGGTACATATGGTACAAAAATGTTGCAAAAGCTATAACAATGTAGTTTATCCAACAAAAAATTATAAGTTGATATTTTTTATTGAAATGGAAAATCAAATAAGGCTATGGAAAACCTCATTTATGTGGTTGACTTTTAAAATATGTTGAAGAAAACTCAAAATGTTAACACTTTGACTATGTTCACATTTGAATTTTCCCCACTAATTTTATAGGCTAAAGATTATTTTAAAAAGAATGTGCAATAATGCGGGCTATGTTCCTATTATGGTAAAAAGTAATTTGTACCTTTGACCTATTTAAAGATAGGATCTAATGAATTTGAAAGTATTGACATACTTTCTGTTAGATCTCCTGCAATTGAAAAAAAGAGTAACCTATTTAAACTAGCTCAATTTAAGACACTTTCTTATATAGATCCTATTAATTGAGGCTTTCATTCAAAGTCTCCATTTGTAAAACAAAAGAGGACTCCTACCTCATACAAAATCAACTCAAAATGGATCAAATACCTAAATAAAAGAACTAGAACTATCAAACTTCTTAAATTAAACATAGGGAAGCATCTTCAGGACTTTTTGTTAGGTAATGGTTTCTTAGACTTTACACCCAAAGCACAAGCAACAACAAAAAATAGATAAATGGGACCTCATCAACATCATGCCTCAAAGGAATTCACCATGAAAGCAAAATGACAACGTCATAATGGGAGATAATATTTGGAAAACACATATCCAATAAAGGTTTAATATCCAGAATATATACAGAAACCTTTCAACTTAACAAAAAGACAAACAATGCAATTTTAAAAATGGGCAAGACTTGAGTATACATCTCTCTAAAGAAGATGTTCAAATGGCCAGAACACACATGAAAAGATGTTTAACATAATTAGCCATCAGGTGGATGCATATCACAACCACAATGAGATCCCAAATTACACCCATTAGAATGACTGCTATTAAAAAAAACAAAAACAGAAAATAACAAGTGTTAGAGAGGATATGGAGAAATAGGAACACTCATTCATTGCTGGTGGCTAAGTAAAATGGTACAGCTGTTGTGGAAGAAATTTTGCTGTTCCTCAGAAAGTTAAGAATAAAACTACCATATCACTTGGCAATCCCAGTATCCACAACGAATTGAAAGCAGGGACTCAAACAGATACTTGCACACTGATGTACATATTAGCATTTTTCACATTTTCCAAAAGATGGATGTAAGCCAAGTGTCCATCAACTGATGAATGGATAAATACAGTGGAATGTTATTCATCTGTAAAACGGAAGTAAGTCCAGATACATGTGACAACATGGATGAAGCTTGGAGAAAATATGTTGAGTGAAATAAGCCAGACATAAAAGGACAAATATTATGTGATATAACTGATCTGAAACAATTGTAGTATGTGAGCTCATAGAGTCAGAATCTAGAATATAGTTTACTAGGAGATGGGGTAGGAATAGGGAATGGAAAGTTAAGGCTTAAAATGCACAGGGTTCCTATTTGTAACAATGGAAATGATTTGGTAATGGATGGTGTGATAGTAACACATTTTGAATGAATTTAACAGCACTGAAATATGTATATTACTGAAAGGCAGAAATGTTGGATTATATATATGGTAAGAGAATAAAAATTAAAATGAAATCCATGGAACTACAATAAAGAAAAAGTGAACCATAAGTTAAACCATGCACTTTAATAGTATAATGATAAAAATGTGCTATCATCAATTGTAACAAATGTCCCACACCAAAGCAAGGTGATGGTGGTAGGGTGGTTTATGGGAATTCTGGATTTTATGCATGATCGTTCTGTAAACGCAAAACTTCTCTAATAAAGAAAAAATGTTTAAAAAAATTAAGAACTAAGTACCATTAAGAGAGTTACCTGCCAATCATACCTTTTATCACTCTATTTCCTACCCATATGCTGCAGTCATATTGCTTTCTTCACTATTCCTCAAACATATCCTAGCATTTTCCTATCTTGGAGTCCTTTTATATACTTTACCCTTTGTGGCAGTTTGAGATATATTATATGAATCCCCAAATGAGAAAGATTATGGTTGTAAACTAATCTATTCCTCTCTATGTGATACCCTTTGATTATATTAAATTCAGCTGAGGGGCCTTAGATTAGATTACCTGTTTAGATCGCTTTTAGGACATTTTGATTCCACTATGTCAGTAAGGCTTGACTCAGGTTGAGTCTTAGCCCCCTTGCTGGTTCTGATGTAAACAGACACTCACAAAGACACACAGGAAGAGAGATATCTGTCATTTTTGATCCTGCCATGTGACAGAAAGAAGAAGCCTCAAACAGGAGAGGTCCTGGGGAGAGATGAGCCATTTTGCCTGATAACTTAAAAGCTGAAACTGGGAAGAGAGCAGAATGGCCAAGATTAATATAGAAGACCTGGAAAGAAATAAGCCTTAAGCCAGGAGAGAGAGGAAGCCCTAAGAGACAAGTTCTATGTCAGCTTGCAACTGATTTTGGGAAAAAAGCAGAGTAGCTGACCCTGAGAGAGGAAGTCCAGAGAGTAAGACTGAAACCTCACATAGATTGGTGGCCATCTTGCTTCATCACATGGCAACACAGCGGGATCAACAGTAGCTGACTTTGGTGAGAAAGAATCTCTGCTGATGCCTTGATTTGGCCTTGGAACTGTAAGATTTACCCCTGAATAAATACCCTTTATAAAAGCCAACAGATTTCTGGTACTTTCCCTTGGCACTTCTTTAGCAGATGAATATACCCTCTAACTGTCATTCTTTTCTCCAAGGAATGAATCACATAGGGTCTCACAGGCAATGTTAAAGAGTTTACATTCAATATATGATAAATATTCACTGGAGAGATTTAAAGAAAGAGAGTGATATCATCAGATTTATTTTTTTAGCTCTGCCAGTCATGAGAAAGAGCATGCAGGGAGAAAGAGTGAAAACTAATAGGAATGCACTAAAACAAACTAAGGGAAAGATTGTGATGGCTTAGATTGTAGTCATAGGAGTGAAGTGGCTGTACTCTCCAATTATTTTGAAGGAAGCTGAAATAAATTTATTGAAGTACCAGACATTGGGTGATAGAGAGGGAAAGATTTGAAAGATTACCCTAGGAATTTGGTTGGAGAAATGGGTGAATGGAAGTGTCATTAACTGACAGAAGAAAGTCTGAATAAAGAACATGGTCTGGGAAGAAGGAGAGTGGGAGATAGAGAGGAGTTTTTAAATATATCATTGCTGTCAGTACTTTGTGAGATCTAGCATATATCATATATACATTTCTTTTCCAAGAATTCTTCAAATATTCTACTCCCTTGTAAATTTCACACAGATTATGGAAACAACTTGTCACTTTCTACAAAACCCTTCTAGAATGTTTACTTGGATTCAATATATAGAAAATTTTGGGAAGAACTTCCCTAACAATATTGAATCTACTTATCCATAAACATGGTACACCTCTCCATTTAGTCACATATCCTTTAAATATTCTTAGCAATATTTTGTTTAATCTTTCCCAGAGTATTTTATGAAAGTTTTTACTATTATAATTTGGATTTTAAAAATTTAAGTTTCCAAGTATTTTTTCTAAATGTTTATAAATATGATTAACATTTGTATGTTAATTTTTCCCTATGAATATGCTAAATCAACTTATGAGTTCTAATGGCTGTTTTGTAGAGGCAGAACTTGTGGCTCCCTATTTCTGGATCTCTCTTTTCTGGACTATCACCTTATTTTCCAGCATCTGTGATTGCCCCATCTATGTTTTTAAGTTCTTCATGCCAGAAAGACTTTGCACTTTCTATCAGATTCTTACAAATTTTATTTGGTATTGCCTTCAGCTTTCTCTCTGGCTAAAAGCCTTGGCAATCAGAAACTAATTGCATTTCACTGACTTCTTTCAAGTTTCAACTCCTCTGCAGAATCTGACAATTTTTTAAAAATATACTTTTATTAGAGAAGATGTGAACTTACAAAATCAATCATGCACATGTGTGGAAGTCCCATAAAACACCCTTCCACCAACACACTACATTGTTGTGGAACATTTGTTACAAAGTATGAGATAATATCATCAGACTATTACCACTAACTATGGTCTGTAGTGTACATTTGGTATATATTTTTTCATACCCCCCCTTAATTAACACATTACATTTTTGGCATTGATGCAAGAATATTACAATATTGCTGTTAACTGTAGTCCATAGGTTACATTAATTGTATTATTCCAATGCTTCTCCACATTCCTACCATCTTGCAATTGTGATGTACATTTGCTCTAGGTCATAGAAGGACACTCTTGTAATTCTACTAGTAACCACAATTCTCTTCCACCTCTGGGTTCACTATGTTATTCAGTCCCTAGATTATTCTCTAACCTTTTTTTCAATTGATATTTACATCCCTAGACTACTCTTTTCAGCTACAATCACATTTATAAACCAGCTGCATTAGTTCTACTCACTATAATGTGTTACCATCGACTCTATCCATTTCCAAACTTTTAAATTCAAGTTAATTAAAACTTCTACATAAAGCATCAGTACCTCTTTTCAGCCCTCCTCTTATCTCCTAGTAACTTATAATCTAGGTTTAACTCCATTCATTTATTCTTCACATTTAGTTCATATTAGTGAGACCATTCAATATTTGCCTTTTGTGTCTGGTTTATTTCACTTAGTATAATGTTTTCAAGGTTCATCCATGTTGTCATATGTGTCCCAATTTCATTTCTTCCTACAGCAGCATAGTACTCCATCATATATATATATACTTCATTCCCACCAACAGTGAAGGAGTGTCCCTGCTTGCCCACATCCGCTCCAGCAGTTAATGTTTTCTGTTATTTTTTAAAAAATAACGGCCATTCTATGTGGTGTGAGATGACATCTCATTGTCGTTTTGATTTGCATTTCACTAATAAATAGTGATTTTGGACATTTTTCTCTTGTGCTTTTTACCCATTTGTATTTCCTCTTTGGAGAAATGTCTTTTTAAGTCTTTTGCCCATTTTATATCTGGATTGCTTGCTCTTTTACTGTTGAATTACATGATCTTTTTATATAGAATGGAAATCAAACACTTATCGGTTATGTGGTTTCCAATATTTTCTCCCTTTGAGTGGGCTGCCTTTTCACCTTCTAGATGAAGTCTTCTGAATCACAAAAGTGGTCAAGTTTGAGGATGTCCCATTTATCCATGTTTTCTTTCATTGCTCGTGATTTTGGTGTAAGGTTTAAGAATGCACCACCTCTCCCTTCCCAGCCACGGAAGAGCATATTCTTGTTTATTGGCAAAGCTGTCACCATTTAATTGGTATCAGATTCTGACTTGCACAAGTAACATTAAAAAAAAAAAGCGCCACCTACCACCAGGTCTTGAAGAGGTTTTCCTATATTTTCTTCTAGGAACTTTATGGTTCTAGCATTGATATTTAGGTCTTTGACCTATTTTGAGTTAGTTTTTGTATACGGTGTGAGATAGAGGTCCTCTTTCTTTCTTTTGGATATGGACATCCAGTTCTACCAGCACCATTTGTTGACTAGACTGTTCTGCCCAAGCTGGGTGGGTTTGACAAGCTTGTCAAAAATCACACTATCATAGATGTGAGGGTCTTTTTCCATTGGTCTATGTGTCTATTTTTATGCCAGTATCATTATGTTTTTACCACTGTAGCTAGGTAATATTATTTAAAATCTGGAAGTGAAAATCCTTCAACATTGCTCTTCCTTTTAAAGATGTTTCTGGATATTTGGGGCCCCTTACCTTCCAAATAAATTTGAAAATTGTGTTTTCCATTTGCTTAAAAATGCTGGTGGAATTTTTATAAGCATTGCATTGAATCTGTATATCATTCTTGGGTAGAATTGACATGTTTTTGATATTTCTTCTTCCAATCCATGATTTCTTTTAGAAATGCAATGTAGATTTCAAGTGCTTTACATCCTTGGTTAAGTTTATTACTAAATATTTATTCTTTTAGTTGCTACTGTAAATGGAATTTTTTTCCAGACTTCCTCCTCATATTATGCATTTCTAATGTATAGAGACACCATTGGTTTTTGTATATTGATCTCATATCCTGACACTCTACTGAAATTATTTATTAGCTCTATCAGCTTTTTTGTCAATTTCTTGGAACTTTCTAGGTATAGTATCATATCTTTGAATAGCAAAAGTTTTACTTCTTCCTTTCTGATTTGGTTGCTTTTTATTTATTTTTCTCACTGATTGCTCTAGTTAGAACCTCTAACACTATATTGAACAACAGTGGTGACACTGGGTATCCTTGTCTTTTTCCTGATCTCAGCAGGAAAGCTATCAATTTTTCACTGTTGAGTACAGTATTAGCTAAGGGATTTTCATATATGGTCTTTATCATGATGGGAAAGTTTTCTTCAATTCTTATCTTTCCTAGTACTTTTATCAATAAAGGATGTTATATTTTGTCAAATACCTATTCTATGTCAATCAATAGGATCATGTGATTTTTCTTTTTTGATTTATTAATGTGGTATATTACTCTGATTGATTTTCTTGGGTTGAACCATCAATGCATGCCTGCTATAAAACTCACTTGACCATGATGAATAATTCTGTTAATATGTTATTGGATTCAATTAGCAAGGATGTTTTGATAATTTTTGTTTTAGTATTCATTAGGGAAATAGGTCTGTAATTTTCTTTTTCTGTAATATCTCTATCTGTCTTTGGCATTAGGGTGATATTGGCTTCTTATATTGAGTTTGGTAGCATTCCTTCTTGTTCAACTTTTGGAAAATTTTGAGTAAGATTGGTATTAAATCTTCTTTGAATGCTTGGTAGAACTCACCTGTGAAACTATCTAGTCCCAAACTTCATTTGGGGAGTTGCTTGATAACTGTTCCAACTTCTTTACTTGAAATTTTTTTGTTGAGATCTTGTTTTTCTCCTAGGATCAGTGTAGGTTGTTGGTATTTTCCAAGGAAATTTTTTTTTTCATTTCATGTACATTGTCTAGTTTGTTGGCAAACAGTTGTTCATAGTATCCTCTTATGATCTCTTTTATTTCTGTGGGGTCAGCAGTAATATCCCCATTTTCATTTCTTATTTTATCTACTTGCATCTTCTCTCTTTTTTCCTTTGTCAGTCTAGTTAAGGGTTTGTTGATTTTGTTAATGTTTTCAATGAACCAACTTTTGCTTTTGAGTCTCATTATTGATTTTTTTTCAATTTTCAATTTACTTTTTATTAGAGAAATTGTATGTTTACAGAAAAATCATCCACAAAACACAGAGTTCCCATATACCACCCTATTATTACCACCTTGCATTAGTATGGCACATTTGTTACAATTCATGGAAGAACATTTTAATAATAATTATACTATTAACTGTAGTCCATTGTTTACAAGAGGTTTCACTATTTTGTTGTACAGTCCTATGGGCTTTTGGTTTACTTTTTACTCTAGTAAAATGTATATAACATAAAATTTCTCCTTTTAACCACATTCCAATATATAATTTAGTGCTGTTAATTATGTTCCCAATGTTGTGCTACCATTACCACCATCTGTTATCAAAACTTTTCCATCCACCCAAATAGAAATTCTGTACAATTCAAGCATTAACTTCCCATTCCCTAACATTAGCCTGGTCCCTGCTAATGTATATTCTGGGTTCTGACTTTATGAATTTATTTATTCTAATGATTTCATATCAGTGAAGTCATACAATAGTTGTCCTTAAGTGTCTGGCTTATTTCATTAAACATGGTGTCTTAAATGTTCATCCACATTGCTGCATGCTTTAGAACTTCATTCCTTTTTACAGCTAAATAATATTCCAATGCTTGGATATATCACATTTTGTTCATTCATTCATTGGTTGATGGACTCTTGAGTTGATTCCATCTTTCGGCAATTGTGAATAATGTCACTATGAACATCAGTGTGCAGAAATCTTTTTGAGTCCCTGCTTTCAATTATTTTGGGTATATACCTAGAAGTGAATTGGTTGGTCATATGGTAATTGTATATTCCACTTTCTGAAGAACCACCAGACTGTTTCCTCCCATTTCACATTCCACCAACAATGAATGAGCACTCCTATTTCTCCATATCCTCTCCAACATTTGTAAATTTTTTTGTGTTTCTTAATAGTAATCATTCATTTTTTTAAAATTTTATTTTGTTTGTTTATTTTTAAAATTTATCCCCCTCCTCCTCCAGATAGTTCTCTTGTCTGTCTGCTTATTGTTTGCTCCCCTTTTTCAGGAGTTACCAGGAACTGAACCCGGGACCTCCCACATAGAAAGCAAATGCCCAATGGCCTGAGCCACATCTGCTCCCAATACTAGTCATTTAGATATGTGGTTTTCACATATTTTCTTCCATTGATTAGGTGGTTGTTTTAATTTCATGATACCTTGATGCAGCAAAGTTTTTAATTTTGATGAGGTGCCATTTTTCCATTTATTTTAAAATACAAAATCTCATTGCTTTAATTAAAGGTTTTAGTTTACATTTGGCCACCACAAAGTAGTTGTAATATTAGGTTTGTCAATTTAAATACTGTGCTACCTTGATGACATCTTCTGGCCATGTGTTAAGACTTGAAGCAATATGCTCTCGCTCGTAGATACTAATAAAGAGATCTGTTGGCTTCCACAATGCTAAACTATATTGTTGGCAAGGCAGACCCATGGTAGGAGGATAAATAATAGGTATGGATTTCTTGATGTCAGACATTAGCACTCTATAAAAGAATCTTTCATTTCTATCTTGAAGATCTCTTAAGAGAAGATACCTGTCAATATCAGAGTTCAGATACTCCATGTTTTTAACTACTCTAAGGACCTGGATATTCTGATTAATGATGCAAGATAGTAACAATCCATGAATGTTCAATTGCTGTCTCTCTTTCAGGTTGAAAGCTAAGTCCTTGTTGAGGTGAGGGTCCCCGCTCATCCTTCATCACTGCAAAGCTGCACTGGTTGGTGTGGCAGCAGCAGCAGGGGTCTTTGAATTCCATTGCTGGCATGTGATTTGGCAGTGAGGTCGGGTGGGTACGGAAGGCATGTGCAGTGCAGGCGGCAGATGCTGCTGCAGCCCCTGTGGTGACTGTGGCTACAACCACCTTCTAGTGTTCTTTTGTTCTCAATTTCATTTATTTCTGCTTGGATCATTCTTATTTACTTCCTTCTCCTTGATTTGGGAATAGTTTGCTGGTTTTTTTTTTTTAAGA
>PVKH010018983.1:0-14980 GCA_004027955.1 Chaetophractus vellerosus
CTGTTTTTTTTTTTTTCTAGTTCATCCAGGTGTGTGATTAGATCTTCAATTTTAACTCTTTCTTCTTTTTAAATGTAAACACTGAGGGCTATAAATTTTCCTCTCAGCCATGCTTTTGTGGTGTCCCATAGATATTGATATGTTGTGTTTTCATTTTCATTTGTCTCAAGATATCTGCTGAATTTTCTTGCAATTTCTTGTTTGACCCACTGGTTATTTAAGGGTGTGTTATTTAATCTCCATGTATTTATGAATTTTCCCTTTTTCTGTCCATTATTGATTTCCAGCTTCATTCTGTTATGATAGGAGAACGTATTCTGTATAATTTCAACCTTTTAAAATTTGTTGATACTTGTCTTGTGACCAAACATATGGTCTATCCTGGAGAAGGATCCATGAGCACTTGAAAAGAATGTATATCCTGCTGTTTCAGGGTGCAATGCTCTAGAAATGTCTGTTAGGTCTAATTCATTTATCATATTATTCAAGCTCTCTGTTTCTTTATTTATCCTCTGTCCAGATGTTCTATCCATCGGTGAGAGTGGTGTATTGAAGTCTCCAACTATTATTGTAGGGTCGTCTATTTCTCCCTTTAGTTTTGCCAGTGTTTGCCTCATGTATCTTGGGGCACCCAGGTTAGGTGCATAAATATTTATTATAGTTATTTTTTCTTGGTGAGTTGTCCCTTTTATTAATACATAATGACTTTTTTCATCCTTTACAAGAGTTATGCATTTTAAATCTATTTTGTTTGATATTATTAATAGTATCTCTACTCCAGCTCTTTTTTTATTACTATTTGTATGGAAAATCTGTTACCAACCTTTCACTTTCCACTTGTTTGTGTCCTTACATCTGAGGTGAGGTTCTTGGAGAGAGCATATAGATGGCTCATAATTTTTTATCCATTTTGTGTGTCTATGTTTCTGATTGGGGAGTTCAAGCCTTTAACATCCAATGTTATTACTGTAAAGGCATTACTTATTTCATCTCTTTTATCCTTTAGTTTTTTCATATCTTACTATTGTCTGTCTTTTTTACCCTTTAATTTACCCTTCCTTATAATCTTCATTTCTATACTCTTCTCCAAGACTCTTGCCCTTGTTTTTTTCTTTTCAGGCTACAGGAGTCCCTGTAGTATCTCTTGCAATTCTGGTCTTTCAATAACATACTCTCTGTTTTTGTTTGTCTGTGAAGACTTTAAACTCACCCTCATTTTTGAGGAACATTTTTGAAGAAACAGTATTCTTGGCTGGTAGTTTTTCTCTTTCAGTACCTTAAATACATCATACCACTTTCTTCCTGCCACCATGGTTTCTGATGAAAAATTAGTCCTTAGTCTTATTGAGGTTGCCTTGTATATGATGAGTTGTTTTTCTTTTGCTGCTTTCAGAATTCTCTCTTTATCTCTGATCTTTGTCATTCTGAATAATAGATGTCTCAGAATAGTTCTACTAGGATTTTTTCAGTTGGGAATAAGTTGTGCTTCTTCAACACAGATATCTATGTCCTACAGTAGGGTTGAGAAATTTTCTACCATTATTTCCTTAAATATTCCTTTTGCCCCTTTTCTCTTCTCTTCTCCTTCTTGGACACCCATGATACACATGTTTGCATATCTCTTGCCATCATTTAGTTCCCTGAGACCCTACTCAATTTTTTCCATTATTTTCTTTATGTGTTCTTTTATATGTTCTCTTTCAGAGGCCTTGTCTTCAAGCTCTCTGATCCTTTCTTCTACCTCTTCAAATCTGTTATATACCTCCAGTGTGTTTTAAATTTCATTTATTATGCCTTTCATTCCTATAAGATCTGCTATTTTTCTATGTATTCTTCCAAATTCTTCTGTGTACTCACCCAGTGTTTTCTTGGTGTCCTTAATCTCTTTAACCATCTCATTGAAGTTATGAAGGAGATTTGTTTGAACAACTATGATTAGTTGTCTCAACTCCTTTATTTCATCTGGAGGCTTAATTTATTCCTTTTACTGGGCCATATCTTCCTGTTTCTTGGTATGGATTGTAGTTTTTTGTCAGTGTCTTGCCAACTGATTTATTAGATGTATTTATTCTTGGCTTCTTTTCTTTCTTTAGTCTAGGCCTTTCTATATGATTGGTTTTGTGCTACAGCCCCTCTTTGCTACTTGGTTCAACTCAATTTGGAACTTTATACTGGCTTGTATTAGCCCATCTGAATTTTTCAGCTCTTTTTCATCTTGCCCTTTCTCCTTGCTGGTTGCAGAACAGGAGCTGAAGATGTGGTTGGTACTGTAAGTTGTACAGGCTGAAGCTGCCCATGTTGCCCCAAGAATCAATGAAGCTTCTACCCCTTTCTCCTCTGTCCAGAATAGGGACAGAGCTGCAACTATGTGCAGTAATCCAAGCTATGCAGGCCAAGACCATCTGTAGTTGCCTGGAGAGACTGATGAAGCTTCATGTCCCTTCCTCCCTTGCCTGGGACAGGGATGGAATTGCAAGTGTGGGCAGCAAATTAAGCCATGTGAGTCAAAACTGACTGCAGTTGCCCAGGTAGACTGATGAAGCACCAGACTCCCTCTTCCCCTTCCAATGGGCAGGAATGAAGCCTTTGGTCTACCCAGCAATCTAGTCTGTGAAGGCTGAAAGTGACTGCAGTTGCCTGGACATGGTAAGGAAGCACTGTCCCTCCTGCTCTGTCAGTGATGGGAATGGAGTCAGAGATGTGTCCAACAGTCTAGCCCATGTAAGCTGAAAGTGGCTGCAGTTGCCCAGAGAGGCTGAGGGAGCACTGACACTTCTGGTCTGTCAGAGGTGGGAATGGTACCTATTGGGGGTGGAGATGTATCCACAGGTTTGCACACCAATCTAGTCCATGTGGGCTGAAAGTACCTGAAGTTGCCTGAAGAAGCTGGGGAAACCCCACCCACCTCCTATGCTATTGGGGATAGGAATGGAGCCACAAGTATTTGCCAATCTGGTCTGTGCAGGACGAAAGTTCCTGCCGTTTCCCAGAGAGGCTGGTTCAGTTCCCCACAGCTTCCTCCCTGCTGGAAGTGGGGCTGGAGCTTAGGCTAGGGCTGCAATCCAACCTGGGTGGAAAGAAGCTGGTCCTTACCTTCACTGTGATTTTCAATAAGCTCCACTTTCCCTCATGATGGGGATGGAGCCAAAATGGAGGCTTCCAGCCTCTTTTCAACTCGGACAGGTTCAAACTTTAGCTGTATTGAGGATTGGACTTTAGCCAGCCAAATTTACTAATCAGTAGCAGAAATTGGTGCCTGACCATCTCTTCTTTCCCTGTTTTGGGGAAATGGATCTTCCAATTCCAGCCAGGAAATAGCTCCTGAAGTGGCTTGTGCCACCAGTGGGGGATGGGCTCCAGCCTTGGTGGCATGGATTGCTCTACTCACGAATCTTCACTGCAGGTGGGTAGTCTCCTTCCATTCTTCCAATGAGGTTGCAGTATGCTCTTCTCATCCCCTAGGCTCCCCAAACAAGTATGTTTTATAGGTCTGGGTGGTTACTAACTGCACCATAGGACAAGATGACACTTGGAGCTCCTTACTCTGCTGCCATCTTGCCCATTCATCTCATGTAGTTCTGATATGCATTTCTCTAATAGCTAGTGATAGTGAACATTTTTTTCATGTACTTTTTTGCTGTTTGTATTTCCTCTTTGGAGAAATGTCTATTTAAGTCCTTTGCCTATGTTTTAATTGGATTGCCTGCACATTTATTGCTGAGTTGTATGATTTCCTCATATAGCATGGAAATCAAACCCTTATCCGATACGTGGTTTACAAATATTTTCTCCCATTGAGTAGGTTGCCTTTTCACCTTCTTGACAAAGTCCTTTGAAGTGCAAAAATGTTTAAGTTTGAGAAGGTCTTTGTCCTTTTTTTCCTTTTTTTTGCTTATGTTTTCAGTGTAAGGTTTAAGAAAGCACCACCTACCACCAGATCTTGAAGATGTTTCCCTATATTTTCTTCTAGGAGTTTTATGGTTCTACTTTTTTATATTTAGTTCTTTGATCCATTTTGAGTTAATTTTTGTATAAGGGGTAGGGTAAGGGTCCTCTTTCCTTCTTTTGGATATGGATATACTGTTCTCCCAGCACCATTTGTTGAATAGACTGTTCTGCCCCAGCTGGATGTCTTTGACAGCCTTGTCAAGAATCACTTGACCATGGATGTGAGGGTCTGTTTCTGAACCATCAATGTGGTTCATTATTCTATATGCCTATCTTTATGCCAGTAGCATGCTGTTTTTCCACTGTAGATAGGTAATATGATTTAAAGTCCAGAAGTGAGACTCCTCCAACTTCATTCTTCCTTTAATATGTTTCTGGCTATTAGGGGCTCCTTACATTTCCAAATAAATTTGATAGTTGTGTTTTCCATTACTTTAAAATAGGCTTTTGGAATTTTTATCAGATTGCTTTGAATCAGTATATCAATTTGGGTAGAATTATCATCTTAATGATATTTAGTCTTCCCATCCATGAACACGGAATGTTCTTACATTTATTTAGGTCTGCTTTATTTCTGTTAGCAATGCATTGTAGTTTCCTGATTACAGATCATTTATGTCCTTGGTTAAGTTTATTCCTAAATATTTGATTCTTTTAGTCATTTGTAAATGGAATTTTTTTCCTGACTTTCTCCTCAGTGTGCTCACTAGAAATGCATAGAAACACTACTGATTTTTATGTATTAATCTTGTATCTTGCCACTCTGCTAAAGTTGTTTATTAGCTCTAGTAGCTTTGTTGTAGATTTTTCGGGACTTCCGAGGTATAAGATCATATCATCTGCAAATAGCAAAATTTACCTCTTTCTTTGAATTTGGATGCCTTTTATTTCTTTTTCTTTCCTGATTGCTCTAGCTAGTAGTCTCATAATTTTTAAATGCTCATATAAAGTGGTTAATTTTGGCCTTTATGTAGACCCTGAAGCTTTTTTTCTTTTATTACTCCTAAATGGAAATAACAGAAGATAATTAACAATAATAAAACAACAAACCATTGAATTTTGAGCCACCATTTGATCTTTTTTTATTGATAAATTTTATTTTTCACTTTTATGAAATATTTAAACTGTGTGGACAAAGTAACATTTTATTTCAACTTAAATAAGACACCGTATTAGCTTGATTTTCCCTCACCTAGAACCCTTTTTGTCCTTTACAATGTTTGCCAAAATTATCTGCAAGCATTTTTATTTCATCTGACAAAAGCATAAATTCTGAGATCACAACCAAGTATTTAATCTTTTCAGTGAAGAGTTTCAAAATGAGATTGCAGTTAAATATAGTCTCTCCAAATATATTTCCTGATTATATGAACCAATATTAGAAAATGAAAACTCCCATACATTCCAGAATTATCAATGCAAAGCCACAGTGAATACTTTATTTTTAAAATTACTCCACCATATAAATGCATTTATTTTTAATATGAAGGTGGAAGGTAATTTTGACACATCAAAAATTCATGTGACCACTCAATTCTCAATTGTTTTGAAAAAACTCAGAATATGGGCCTCTGAGTGAGTTCTATATTTGTAAACCCTAGCTTCCCATTCTTATTGATACCTGGATTATAAAAGTGATACTAAATTTTATTCTTCACTTCCATATTCAGTTAGTATTTATTGACCACCCACTATGTGCCAGGACCTGTGATAGGTGCTGATGGAGGTCGGTGGGTTTGCCAAGGGCCTGCCCTGTTCTGCTCACATCTCGTGTGACTCCCTGTGATGCACATCCTCTTGGTGAAGCAGTGCATTGAACTGAGTAGAATTATTCCTCATCTGTAATGTAGAGTTAATAGTAACTACCTTATAGGCTTGTTGCGAAGTTTAAGTGTGATAATACATGTAAAGTGCTTAGAATAGTGCATGGCACATAACACCAGTAAATTTTAGCTATAAGATAATTTTTAATTATCATAGAACTATGTAGTTTCAGGAGACCTTACGATTTATGTAACCATCCAACCTCCTCACATCGTGGTTGAGGAGTCTGATTCTCAAAGAGGTTAAGGAGCCTCCTCAAAGTTACAACTTATTTTGTCATTAGTGGGACAAATAAGGGAACCCAACTCTCTTTATTTAAACCTGAGTGAAATTTGCACTAAAGTTGCTACCAGAGAAGTCACAAATTAGGGGAGAACAAGGAACATGGTTACCAGTGCATGGCAGATACTCAATAAATGCTTTTCTGCATCAATATTGAACAAAAACATTACCTCAAGGAAAAAAATTCTAACTGTAAGAGCTTTCCAAAACTCAGTGATGTGCAACTGATGTTTTTATTTCAGTTAAGCATAGTCTGATTTCTTAAAAACGTCACACTGGCTGGTGGTTTATGTTTGGTGTGATTAGCTTGGGTTGAGTCCATGGAAAACACAGTACGTGGAAACAATTCTACCACTGTTTATTGATCAGGTGAAATGCTCACTCTGGAAGTCATTTCATAGATTGCCAAAGACATCCTCTTTGTTACGGAGATTTGAAAAGATGAGAAAAAGTCTTCCTTATTTTCACCTCAACCTATTTAATCCCAGAAAATATCAAGGAGCTATGAAACAGTGACAAGTCCTCAATGCAGACCTGCAAACAACAACATCCAGGGATAGCCTGAGCCACACCATGTAAAGCACATAAACCTTTGGATCATATAAACCTCACAACTTGTTAACCCACTCATTATAGGCAACAGTAGCCTACTGTGGGCTAAAGAGGAGAATAGCTTTCCTCTGAAAGTAATGAAGTTCTGTTGGAACTTGCCTCTCTTCATACCTTCAAGTTCACAAAAGGATTGTGGGGTGCCCAGTGGTATTTATTTTGAGGTCAGTCTCAGTCACTCCATAAGAAGTTAAACACCTCTTTTAATGCCTCAGTAACAGAATTGAAGGAAAGAACGAAGTCACTAACTGAGCAGGCAATGGGCCTTAGATGAGTAATTTTCCAACTTGGGAAGAGGAAAGAGAATTAATGAGGGAAACACAGTAGAATTAGCATCAATGTTAATTATATTTGGGCAAGG
Organism: Chaetophractus vellerosus; assembly: GCA_004027955.1. Lineage (NCBI taxonomy): Eukaryota > Metazoa > Chordata > Mammalia > Cingulata > Chlamyphoridae > Chaetophractus > Chaetophractus vellerosus. The sequence goes on from PVKH010018983.1 coordinate 7,025, forward strand.
ATCCATTTGATTAATGATGATATCAATCTTTGAATTTCAGGTATATGCCTCTTAACTTTTCCTCACACCTGTAAATATATTTATCTTTTGCCTTTTTAATGTAGCAACAGTATAGTGTAGGGCAATGATTTTCAATAGGGGAGTTATTTTGACCCCAGGGGATATTTCTAGTGTCTGGAGACAGTTTTAATTGTCATGTCTGGAAAGGTGTGACTGGCATCCAGTGGGTAGTGGTCAAGGTTGCTGCTAAATAATCCTACCATGCCCAGAACGATCCCCCCTCCCTGCCTACGCACACATACAACAAAGAACTATCTGGCCTAAAATGTCAATAGTCCCAAGGCTGAAAAACCCTGGTGTAAGACTGAAGAGCTTAGTATCTGTAGTTAGGCTGATTAGGTTTCTTTTCATGACTGGTGACATTTTGCAAATTACTTAACCTCTTTTCCTCAATTCCCTATCTATAAAATGAGGAAAATAACCAGCCTTTCCATAGAGAAACATTAGAAGGATTAAATGAGTTAAACCATGTAAAGTTCATAGAACAGTGCCTGACATATGGTCAACAGCAGGTAAATATTAGTTATTTTATACCAAACAGAAAAGGGTACATATAAAAACCACCAGAACAATGAAAACTGCTAAAGTGTGTTTTTGAGGGGAACTTGACTAGAAACTACCTTGAGAGGTAATTATCATTATAGACTAATTGGATGTAATCCATAAGATATAAGAATACACATGATTTGAGCTCTGTGTCACTGTCATTGCTCTCTGCTAATTTATTACTGTGGATTTTGTGCTCTGGTGTTGAAATGGAAGGAGTGTCAGGACACAGTCCTAGTACATCATATGTACTTAGGTGGTGTTTTTAGATTAGTTAGTAATGATGTTTTTAAGATTCTTAAATGATCAAAGACATGTGAATTCCCTAAGTCAATGTTGAGCTGTGTGATAGGAGAAAAGGAAAAGCTAATGGATGTAAAATTAGGAATTAATTACTCACTTTACAGGGTTGTTGGTGTTGGCATGAAATGGAAGTATCTGACCTTTGAGGTAAAAAAGATAAAACTCCAGAAGGCCAGAGTCTGAGGCAAGACCTTGAAAACGGGGGGTGGTGATATTTGTGGATAGAGCCAACAAATTATCATATGATTTATTCTCCCATTAATTGTAGAGTTGAAGATGCCAAAAAAGGAACACTTACGTACACATGACAAATTATAGGTGTTCAGCAGGGAAAAGAGGTCTGAATTGTCTGTACTGACCTGTCTGAATACTATGCCCAGAATTATAGTTCATCTAGTGCTCTTGATTTGCATGAGAGTCTGAAAATATCTCTACTAAGCTTGGTTAAATAGTCCTTGACCTTGAGGCTCTTATTTTTATACTCTAGATAATTTCAGCAGCCAAGGGACCCACTCTGGCTTTTTACCATCCTAGTTCCTTTCTCTTAGAATGAAAGTTAGTGAAAGTTTTAATTAAGGAGACGTTCAACATTAGGGCTTGTGACACTCAGGAAGGCAATTTCACAAGTTCTCAGGAGTCTAAAGGCATAGCTTCAGACCAGCCTGTGATAAGTGCCCATCTACTCTAAATGTTTGTGAAAGTAGCAGAAGATACTTACAATAGTATCAAGATCCTTAAAGTTCCATCAAATGTGTCTTTGCATTATACATCCACTTCTAAGCTCAAAGGGCTGAAGTTCACCTGGTTCTGGTACAATCTCTTATCAGGAAAGTGAAAGAGGTCATGGAGAACAAGCTAAGAATACTCACTGCCCTTTTTGAATAGCCAGTATAAGCACAACGAGGCACTGTTCTAGGTACTTTAGATGCTTAATAAAATATTCACAAAAATTCTGCCCATTTTGCAGACAACAAAACCAAGATTCTAAGAATGCAGATAACTAGCTCCAGATCACACAGCTGATAAGTGGTGGTGCCAAGATTTGCACCTAGGTCTGTCTTTTCCTAAAATAAAACCCTATCTACTTTACCAAGCTAACTGTAGCAATCAGGACATGAAAGATAGCTCTCAAGCACTACCAAACGCACAGCTTTCTTCACAGAATAATATTCTTTTGTTTCAATAAACAAACATTTTTAAACTTAAAATTAAAAATCTTGACGCTGAAATATACTTAATACTAAAGAAACTATCACATCCCTCATACGCCCCTCCCCATTTGAAACATAAGTGTGTGTCTTGGTGGGCGCTACTTTAAGCTGAATTCTCGGGGCAGTCAGTAGCACTTATCAGGAATTCACATTCCAAGTGTTGTCAGTGCACATTTGATCGAAAGGTCACATTCCAGAGGCAGCATCTGCAGAGGTTTCAGCTCTCTTTATCTCTGATCAACACCAGACATTTTGTCATTTAGCCTAATGAACAATAAATGTGCTTTTTATTCTGAAATAGTAGCTTACTAGCAGAACACATGGTAGAAATATGCTCTCATTGGTAGAATTAGTGGTATCAAAATATGTGGTCTCCACCCTTCAGTGAAGATCATAAACCTTGCTAGCCCTTTATCTCTAAATGCTCTTGGGTCCAGATGTTAGTTTGAAGGATTCTTACAAAATCATAGCCAGAATATTGAAAGTGATATAATCCAATAATCTTCACACGAATCTTTTATACAAGTTGTAGTAGGGTCATGTAAAAGTCTAGAAGTAGGACTTTATCAGCCTTCATTGAGTCAGGTAGTTTAACCCTTTTAATGCTTGCTTGCTAATAAATATTTGTTTAAAATATATCTGTATGCATGGCAGAATTTGATTTAAGTCTTACCTTCATAATAACCTGGCTTTTCCCTATCTTCGTTCTTTTTTTCTGCATGAGGTGATGAGGTGATAGGTAAGTAGCTGACAGCTGATGTTATCTACCTGATGGATGGTTCCTAACTAGTTTGGCTTAAGCAAGTTGGAAACATCTTTCCATGTAATTTTGCTGTTAGATCAAGATTGCATAATGAAAAGAGACTTTTTGGCACCTGTCTTGGTCTACCGGGCTGCTATGACAAATACCACACAATGGGTTGGCTTAAACACCAGCAATTTATTGTCTCATGGTTTTGGAGGCTAGAAGTCCAAAATCAAGGCATCGACAAAACCATTCACTCTTTCTGAAGTCTGTAGCATTTTGGTGGTGCTGACTTGCTATTAGCCTTGGGGGTCCTTGGACTGCAGTGATGCCTCCTGTCACACAGCTATCTCTCTCTCCTGTGTCTGCTCTCCTGGTTTCTGCTGATTTCCAGCTTCTGGCTCTTCTCCCTATGCCTTTCTCTCTATAAGGCCTCCAGTAATATGGATTAAGACATACTCTGATTTAGTTGGGCCATACCTAAATAGGATCTCAGAGGACCCTACTTACAAATGGGTGCACTCCTGACTCACCTTAATGTATTCAAAGATACTTTTTACAAATGGTTTCATACCAAAAGGAACACGGATTAAGTTTGAGAATATGTCCTTGCTAGGGTACATAATTTAGTCCACCAGTCTGTCCTTTGCACCCCAAAAAAGACATGTTCTTACCACATGTAAAATGCATCCACCCCATCCCAATATCCCCAAAACTTTAAATCATTTCAGTAAAAACTCTAAGTCCAAAGTCTCATCAAAATCAATTAAGGGTGTGGTCCATCCTGGAGCAAAATTCCTCTCCATCTGTGGAATTGTGAAACCTAGAAAGCAGGTTATTTGCTTCTGAAATACAATGTGGGGCAGGCATAGGATAGACATGCCCATTCCAGAGGGAGAAATTGTAAGGAAAGCAGGGGGCACAGATCCCAAACAAGTCTGAAACCCAGCAGGGCAAACTCCATTAGGTTTCATGGTCTGTGAGTCGTCTGGATTGATGCATTGTCTTCCTGGCCTGCTGAAGTAGCAACCCCATCCTTTCCAAGTGCTGGGGCAGCAACTAGAATCTTAAAGAAGACTTGGACATAGGCCTCACCCTCTCTGAGAACCAGGCTGGCAGCCAGGGTTTCCTGGGTGCCAGGTCACAGGCCCCACTTTATCCAAGCATTGGAGTGGCACCTCATTCTTCCCCAAGCATGAACATGAGGGTGGAAGTCCCACCTCCTCCAAGTGCTGGAGCAGAAAGCCTGCCCACTCCAAGTGCTGGAGGTGGGCCTGCCATTTCCCCATGCATGAAAGGACCCTCTCTCTTGGCCCAAGGACAGTTGTACTTCCAGACCCCTGCTTCCACAGTTTTGCACTTGAAACCATTCTTCCTCCTACTCATCCCTTTGCTGTCCCTTGCAGTGCAGTCTGGCAGTGCTTCTGCATAAGCCTAATTTCCTTAGCAAAGGGTGATTCAATGACACCCTCATGCAGAGCTCCATTTTCTGGGAGCTCACCTCCCGGGAACTCAGGATGGACTCTGATAGAGTCACTTCTGGACTATCTCAGACATGCTATCTGGATAGGCTGAGAATTTTTCCCAATTATCAATTGCTTGTTCCTTTGTGTGTAAAAATTCACGCCTCAGTTTATCTCCTTCCTATTGCCTTTCACCATAAGCTTCAAGGATATCCAGGCTGCCCCTTCCACACTTAGCTTGGAAATCTCCTCAGCTAAATATCCAAGTTAACCACATACAAATTCTGCCTTCCATTGACATCAGATAATTTCACTGAGTCCTCTGCCACTTTGTAACAGATCACTTTTCCTCCAGTTTCCAGTAACACCTGTAATGTCCATATTTCTATTGACAGTCTTTTCAAAACAATCTAGGCTTTTTCTATCAAGTACCTCAAACGTCTTCCAGCCTCTACCCATTACTCAATTCCAAAGCCAGGTCCACATTTATATATTTGTATTAGCAGCATTCCAATCCTGGTACCAAAAGCTGTCTTAGTTTGCCCAGCTGCTATGACAAACATCACACAGTGGGTTAGCTTAAACAATGGGAATTTATAGTCCCACAGTTTTGGAGCCTAGAAGTCCAAAATCAAGGCATTGGCAAGACTGTGCTTTCTCCCTGAAGACTGTAGACTTCTGGTGCTGGCTTGCCACAGTCCTTGGCATCTCTGCCTCCCGCTACATGGCGATCTCTGTCTCCTTGTGTCTGCTCTTCTGGTATCTGCTGACTTCCGGCTTCTTGCTCCTCACTCCTCCCAGTGGCCTTCTCCTTATAAGGCTTCCAGTGATATGGATTAAGACCCCAAATTGTTGCTATCAGGGATTCCTTTAAAAAGAAAGTTTCTCTGTAGACCCTATGTTTTGGTAACTTTTACTCTGCTAAGCAAATGCTATTTACTACACAGTAACTTATTCTCCCTCTTTTATTAATCAAAGGGCTGTATCTGATTGTTTGAACTTCTGATTCACATGAGTTAAGATAGCTCTCCATACTGACTTGATTATTTCAGCTGAAAGCAGAGAAATTTGGAACTTTAGTTAGGGATATTTTAACTAACTTTATAAATTTGTTCTCTCAAAATCACCTAGGGTTTATAAAGAAATACAGATTTCCAGATCCCACACAAAACATTCCAAAATATAATCTCTTAGGGTGGGCACTGTCCTTATTCCCCAGATGATTCAGATCTCGTCCCTTGAACCTTACTTTGAGAAGCACTCCACTAGACATTTTGAAAGGGGGAAAATAGCTTCCAGACCTCCCTCTGAACTTATTTCACAGATCAATTGCCTTCAGATTGGGAACCTCTGGAAGGGTGGATAGTTACAAACTCAATTCAGCTCTTCAGCCTTGGGCACTACTTCAGTTGAAGCTCAAAAACTATGACTAACTTGACCTTTTGTCATATCTCTTTTCCTCCCTGTTTATTTAAGTTACCATCTTAACTGGCTCCTGAAGTCAAAAGTGCTTTTGTTCTCTGCATGAATGGTTTGATTCACATCACACCAATATAGCTTCAAAGGGAGAAAATCTCTTACCTTTGGATAATCTCTTCCTCCCTCTGGAAATGCCACAATCCAGCTAAAGGATTGTGAAGGTTTTCTGTTTTAAATACTTCGGTCTTTTCAGATCACTTCTATTTTCCTTCTTGGAAACAGAAATAAGGCCAAAAGAAATAACACCCACTTACAGTACTTTTAACGAAAGTGATTTCCTCCACATAATGTATCTGAGGCAGTGATTCACAAATTGAGAGTTTGGAAAGCACAGATTACTCGGGCCACCTCCAGAGAGTCTGATTCAGGAGGTGTGGGAGGGGGCCTGGGAAATTGTATTTTGATTCAAATGATTAGCTGGGTCTGTGAATCAACATTTTAGTGAATGAACACAAACAGAATCACTTTTCCAAGGTCAATGACCAAGAAGTGACAAATTCTGACTAGGAAGCCTTTGTTCTTTCAACTATCTCTTGCTGTGTGATGATGGAAATGAAAAGGAAAGGAAGGAAGCAAAGGCAGTCTGAGCTATTTGTCATTTGCTGAACTTCACATTCCATCATTCACCTCTCCCTCTACCCCCTCCATTCGCTCTATGTTTTGGCTCTACTGAATTTCATACAGTACCTGAGCACACATGATGGCTTTTTGTCTTCCTGTTTCTGTACCTGCCAATCTATCAGGTTAGAATTCCCTTGTGGCCAACTCCCTTCTCTTCTCCCTGGTGAACTTCAAGACCCCATTCAAATATCACCTCCTTTGTGAGGCCTTCCTCACATCCCAGGCTGAGTAAATCTTTCCCTTCTCTGTACCCAAGGAGATTTTTGTACATGTTAGTGTTATGGTGACGAGAAGCCAATATATGTGCTGTTGTCTATAATTGATTTATAATAATTTCTTATAGACAGTGTGTTATGTAAATACGCAATTTAGTAATGAGCTTTACATCTTTGGTTCAGTTAGACTAAGTACCCTAATCCAGAGATGCTGAGTTGGCATTTCAAAGGTTCTCTAATGTAACCTACACTCTAGAAGGGCTATTACAACTTAATCACTTAGAAATTGCTGTCTAAATTTAGATCAAGGGATAGTAGAAATATTTCTTCATGGGTGAAATGAGTGGTTTTGAGATAAGCAGATTCTCTAGAAAGATGGTACAAACATTTCTGCCCTTCCACAAACCAGGTGTGAGAAGCTGGCAAGGTCAGCCACCTAACAGCCTTACGAATGTGCTCCTGTGCCCAGGCTTCCTTTGGGCCTGTGCTCCCCATACTTCACAGCAGGAATCTAGACCAGAAAGTTAGTGGAAACCTGCTGCTGGTACATAATCATTTCTGCCACCAGAGAACCTTCATGCAAAGTTCCAAGTACCTGAAGGACAGAAAGTTGGGATTTCACATAGCCGACAGGGACAGGTTGTATGGCAATGTGCTTGTTTGATTGCTTTGTCTCCATGCTAATAAATATATGCTTGGCAGAATTTGATCTGAGACTCACTTTTTTTATTACCTGCAAACAGTAGTGAGGTTGGGCAGGATAGGACCAGCTGCTCTCACTTGTCACCATCTAAAGATTTGGGGAAAGGTGACCTAAGGCTACTGAAGGGAATCTGATAGCTGTGAATGGCCAGATTGGTTTGGGTCAGCCATCTTATTCATCTCTGTATCTTTGGTGATAGGCATGGAGCCTGACAGAGTAAATAATCAATGCTTTTTTGTCTTTAACACATTGAAATTATAAAACTGGGAAGCTGCTGTGGCTCAAGAAATTGAGCCCCCATTTACCATATGGAGGACCCGGTTCTTTTCAAAAGAGAAAAAAAGGTGTCCCAGACCTGCGCGGCACAGAGAAGTAACACACCAAAAAGATGATGACGCAACCAGATAGAAAAAAAAAAAAGGAAATTATAAGACCAAATGTTTTATAGAGTTATATTCTGCATGAGGGTTTGTATTTAAGCAGAATGGCAATAATCACGTTTTCAAAACTAGATACTTTCATTTATAGAGCCTGCTCATTTGGGGGAACTTTGAGCAAAATATACTAGCTTTTGATGAAGCCCCTGCTTCAGGTGAAGTGCATTTTATTT
>PVKH010018984.1:0-14989 GCA_004027955.1 Chaetophractus vellerosus
TGAGTATCCGGATTAGAATTTATCTGAGACAAGGGAAATTAGGAAAATGGCTTTGGGAACATCCAGGAATAGGTTATCTGCTATCTGTGAGGACAGTGGAAGAATACGAATGAGTGGGTACAATACAAACAGAAGGTGTGAAGGCTAGTCTGGGGAGAAAGAATCCCTAGGGTTCCTAAAATTCAAACCCCAGCCATGAATGGCCATACAATTTAATTCCAAAGAGATGGGTGTCTGTGCAATTCTTAAATCTTCAGCTCCTCTCTCTCTCTCTCTCTCTCTCTTTCTCTCTTCTCTCTCTCTCTCTTTCTCTCTCTCATCTCTATCTCTAATCTCTATCATCGCTCACACACATGCACACACATTCAAATTATGACCTTCTCTTTAACCTCTCAGTGCTTCAAAGATAGTCTGGGAGGAAGAACCTTTGGTTCCCCTGTTTTTATATCTCCTTACGCCTTTCCCATCAGCAACATGTAAATGTATTTAGAGATAGAACTAGGTATTTTCGTGTCTATGGCAAGCTCTAAGATGTATGCGTATACCATTCTAAAGGCAGCCTTGGCAATTTTCAGACGAAAAATGTCACAGAAGTTTGAGATTCTGTAATTATCTATTTATATGCTATGGATACCCAATGAGGAGTCCAGAGATTGCCTCATTTCCCAGCTATATAGCTGTTCATAAGTAAGTGTAATGTGACACACACCCTATATTGGCTCACAGGGATAGGAAAATTAGTTATGTCACATGTGAAAGCCACTTTACATTCATAGGTCATAAACTGAGAGGAAAAATAATTCAAAGTTTCAGTATTCAATTTGTTTACTCTGAGAAAAATGCAACCTCTTAAGCTGATGAGAGGAGGGTGGAAGAGATGGAAAAGGCTTTTAGGAGCTCATTTTAAAAGCTCAAAAGGTGTCTGGGACATTAAATAGCTGTTAAAAGCTCTAGTTGGATAATTTAAGTGTAAATGAGTATGAACTATATGGATTAAATTTGCCTTAAAACACCAGTCTAAAAAATTAAGAAAAGACTATTCGAGACAAACACAGTTTGCCTTTTTTCAAAACTGAACGTTTTGAAAAAATAATTTCTGAGTCTCAATGAAAGCTAAATGCCGTCAGATTTAACTGTCCCTAATGATCTTCCCATTAAAAGCTACAATTCAGTAATAATTATACCCACATTAAAATAAGTACATGTGTTTATACACTTGTACAACACATAAAGCGTATGAATTTAGCATAAGCTTTTAAACTTTCTCTATCATAAATGATGTGATAGGTATATATAGGCAAAAGTTCAGCCTGTGAATCTAAAAATATGGATTAAAATTAACGTTTACAATTTCATATACTGGTTCATTTGGTCCTTTTGGGTGTTGTCTTTATTTTTTATTATTGTTAACATTGGCATATTATACCTTCATAGCATATTTTATCCTCAAATTATTACTAAAGTCCTTCATTTTGCAAAATTAACTGATGAAGAATGTCTGTACTCCCTTCCGAGGATAGTTACATTTGAAATAATGTTGCTCTCAAGTACTGAATTTTCAACTTTAATTCTAACCTGTAGGCCTGTCTTTCTACATTACAAGTTCATTATGCAATGAGGTTACAAATGAAAAAGTGTCTTGTTAATTATTCATTATTATGATGATTATTATTACTCTATTAAAGCCATCCTTAAAGAGCCTAATATGGTTTTCTTTATAATTTAACGATTAGGAGCAACTTTGAAATTTGAAATTACCAAATCATGGAGCATGGTAATTTGAAAAACCCTGTTCTGGCCTGTTTGAGAGAACATCTTGAATTCAGTCCCATTCAATTCAACTGACCTTGGCCTGTTGAAGATCCCAGGAGCCCCAAGGGATTCAAATGTGAAAAGCCTCCTTTCCTGCTGTCAGTCAACTCCTTATATTATGATAGTAATGTACAATCTGTTTATTACTCTGTTTTTACCCTCAAAGCATAGTGGTTTTCAACAAGCATTTATTGTCTCTTCATGACTCTTTGAATGGACTAGGACGTGTTTCTGACCCGGGCTGGCCTGGCATATCTCCGAGGTCACTGTGGGTTCCGTAGGGATTGGATGGCCCCACTCAAATGTCTAGCAGTCGGCCTGATGTCAGCTGGGGTAATGGAGAGACTTGGCCCTACAGCTCTGTCTTCCACCTGGCTAGGAGGGGCTCGTCGTGTGGAGGAAGTCAAAGGCGTCCCTAGAACAGCAAGGGAGCAAGCCCCAGTGGACAGGTGCTACAGAGCCTCTGCTTATCTCAGGTTTGCTGATGTCCCATTGCCCAGCACAAGTCAGGTAGCCAAACCCAGATTCAGGAAATAAGGAAACAGACTCCACCTCTCATTGGGAGTGGCAGCAAAGTCACCTTACAAAGTGGCTGCATATAGGTGTGGAGGATTTTGTGGCCGTTTTTGCAATCTGCCAAGTCTCATTGCAGCATTACACAACTTTTAATGTATAAGAATAGAATTTGGTGCAAGGCACTAAAACAAACAAACAAACAAACAAACAAACAAACAAATGAAAAATGGTATCAGCCTTGCGGTATCAAGGAAGGCTTCGTTAAGGGCAATTGACCTGAGCATAAGAGTTTGAGGGGCATATGGAAGAGCAAGACCCAGGAACGACAGAAATAGAGAACCAGGGAATGGAAGTGCAGAAGAGAGAATAATCAGACTCTGCTGCCCTCTTTAGAGAATAATGCTGGGACGTAACCATGCTTCTGGATTCACACATAAAGTATTCTATTGTTTTATGATGATTTTTATTACTATCACTTCTATTATTATAAGGGTTTTTTTTTTTTTTTGCAATTTTATATTTTCTCTCAACCCAAATCAAAATTAAATATGTGTTTTGTAATTGTAACCTTGTGCTTTTATTTTCTGTGGTTATTTGTAAGCCTTCCTATGCAAATTAACTGGGAATATTAAACATGCTTTTCATCTGAAAGGTACGGACTAGAAGAAGCAAGCAATGAAACCAAAGCTGGGACGCTTTCTAGAAAATAGGTTCTTAGAAGCTAATTTTCCCAAGTTCCTCTGTGGTCATCTAGCTCTTATCTATTAAAACAGTCAGATGCTCTCTTCATCACATTGGACTCCAAAGGTGCAGGTGGATTTTTCGTTCATTGTTTAGAGATCTGAGTGTTTTGAAAATGTTAAATAAGATTCCTTAGTCCAGCCTTTCTTTCCACAATTATGTTTTGAGTTCCTACTATGTGTCAGACACACTGTTGTGGGCAGGTGGATAAAATAGAGAGCTCCACAGTCATAGGACTTGTGTACTAGCAGGAGACAGACGATAGCAACACTCACAGTAAAGAAGTAAATTCTATAGATTCTTAGAAGATGGCAAGTGCTTCAGATAAACAAAAAGTAGAACCGAGTAAAAGGAATCAAAAGTGCTGTGGTTTGGGGAGAGTAGGTTGGCCTTTCTAATAAGGTACTCAGGATAGGCCACCTTGGAAGGGAGAGAATTGAGCAAAGACTTGAAGAAAGTGAGGAGTTTCCATGAACGGGAAAAGAGCTTTCTCGGCAGAGGAAACAGGCGATGGGGGAATGAGCCTGACAGATTAGCTGAAGAGCAAAGCAGTCTGCTTGGCTGGAAGGATGAGCGATGGGGCAGAGTGGTAGGTTGTGAGGTCTGAAAGGCAATGGAGGAAGAAGGGGGCGGATTATACACAGCCTTAAGGACGTCACACTGCCTTGGATGTGGAAAAGCAAAAAAGGGACATGAGTTTTGTTGTTGCACTTGCTGGTTTGGTTGATTGGGGAAGGAGTTGTTTTCCTGCTCAAGTTCAAGCAGCTTGGGCACCCTGAGTCCCCGTCTCCTTGTCTCACTATGCTATTACCACTTTAGCCTTTCAAAGGCTCTAAGTAATGTCAGTTGTAAAGGTGATAGCAGGTAGGTATGCTCTGGGGCCTTATGGCACTAGGCTTGTCCTCTGTGCCCAGGGCTCCTGCATCTGGACTGCATCCTGGCCCCTGTAGAGTATTTGTGATCACAGGTTTAGAGTCGGTCAGTCCTGCCCCCAAATCCTTGTGACTTGGGGTCAAATGTTCACTCTCCTCAAGCCTTAGTGTTGCCTAATGTACAATGCTGTTGCAAGCTTTAAGACATAAGTTGTGAAAAGCACCATGGGATGAGGGTGATGGAGATGAGGATCCTTTTTTTTTTGTCTCAGGCAAGGATTATCACACTTTGAGGAACAGTTAATCCAAGTCAGTTTTTCCACAGAGCTGGGTGACTCTGCACCCTGGGAATGTCTTCTGGAGCACCATTCATGGCTAAAAGTGATATAGAAAAGCCTCTGAGTACCTCAGTTTCCCTCCTGGGAACCACCTCCCACTCTCTTGATGCCAACGTCAGAATGTGGGTCAGAGTGCTGGAAAAGGGTTCAGGCTTTTCATGGCCCTTCCCTCCCCAACACTCATACACTCACATCTCCTCTGGCTTATATGTAGGCCGTATGTGAGAAAATTGATCCCTAGGGATCCAAGGGTGTTTATTGACAAAATCCCATTGTGGTATGGGAAACACATCTTTCCCAGGTGGGAAGCTGTGAAGTCCCATTGGTCCAGATGGACGGGGAAGCCATCTCAGGACTTCGTAGGGTTCAATTCCTAGAGGAATCAATACAGCACTATGCATAGAGAGTGGATTGTTGGCAGCTGGGAGCTGTGGTCTCATTTAGAATCCTTAGAAATAATAAAATAACCACCATCCCATTCCCTGGGTGCCAGAAAACCATTGTAAGAAGGAAGAAACACATGGAATCTTCATCAATTATAGGAATATTTGACTTCTTCTGACAAGGTCATCAATCAGTTAATGATTAGAAAGCTGTGTTGCAAGGCAGCAAACCTTTATCTTGAATGGTACTTCATTTCATCTTAATTAGTAAGCAGTTGTAGTTCATAGAGAGAACTCCCAGTACTTCTTTTATTTTCTTCCATGGCTGGATTCCCCCCAGCCCCATCCAGTCATAGGCGGGTAAGACAAGTACGGCAATGATTAAAAGTTTGGGGTAGGAGCATGGTACTTGAGGACACCATGAGGTGCAAAGAAACCCAAATCATCCTTATTGTGTACCTATTTGGTACTAGGTACTTCATTTAATCCTCAGTGAGCTCATAAAAGTAGTTTATATTCAGTAAAGCCAGTTCAGAGAGGTGAAGTAAACATCCCAAGTTCATACAGCTATTAGGTTGTAGAAGTAGAATTTGAACCCAAATCTTTCTGAGTTAGGGAACAGGTTGATTTTCACTAGAAAATAGCTACATCCCACTCCCATACTCCTTCCAGATGAAAAAGAAATAGTAATGCATATAAGAACTTCAACTCCTCTTAAAGCATTTCCTCACTCACTTCCACTTTGGGGGGGTCTAGGAAGGAGGAGGACAACAAATAAGACATGTCTCTTTGAGTTCAGTTTCCATGGCTATGCTAGGAAAAAGAAGAGGTTCAGTTAAAGAAGCCCATGATATTGAAGGGCTTTCTTAACAGAAAAGTCTAGATCAGCCCATCAGAAAGTGAGCCCCAGTGAGCAGAAGGGATCTTAACCATGTAACCATACTGTGGTCACAATTGCAGAATTCTGAAGACAAGCCATGCAGTGGGGCAGGCCCAGGAAGAGGGAGAAAAAAAGCAGGAGCTGGTGTGCAAAGGAAAAGCCAGGATAGAAAAGTGAGGGAGAGCCACATCATTTTCTCTATTAGCCTGCCCATTTGCCTTCATTTTTCTGATGTTCTGTCCATCAACTGCTAACACCTAATTCTCTGAAAAATAAATACAACTTGAGCAAATTAAGTGAAAAGGCTTCGGAGAGCCCAATTACTTTGTGTCCCCCAGATGCTTGGAAATGGACTTCATTTCCCTCTAATGAACAAAATGGTGAGTGACAGCCTGGCGAAATGAGGCACGTCCCAGCTCCGGCTTCGTCTGTCAGGCACATACGGAGAAAGAGAGACTTATGGATTGTCGCTGGAGCACGCATGCGGATGTGTGTGTGTGAGTGAACATGCATACTTAAACTAAATTGAAAGGCATCTACTCCTGGGACAGCTGCTATTTTTCCTTCCCAATTCATCACAGCACATTCTACCTCCTGAAAATCGAGTTGGTTTCCAAGAAAAGTCGTGTTTATTATGGAAGTCATTTATTAATAATAAATAGAGGTGAAACACAGTTAGAAACAGATATATTAGGCTTCCCCATACCTAAGTGAAGGCATTTATGGATGATTTAGCTGCGTCCTACAGTCCAGACCCATTTCTTTGGTTATCTCTTTATATATCTTTAGTTCATTCATTCATTCAACAAATAATTCATCAAAGTATATTCCCTACCATATACTGTGATAGGGGCAGGGTGGTCACAAAGCTGAATAAGCAATATTCTCCCACAAGAAGTCTTGATCTGGTAGGAAAGAAAAACACAATGAAAGGCAAGTTGCTAGAATATAATGTGCTTCATATTCTACTAGAACATTCCCTCCAAGGAATTCAAATTGGTGGTATTTGCTCCTATGGGTTTATCTCAATGGTTGTGCTAGTTTACCAAACTCCATCTTGGCAGATGCATGCTGGCACTTCTATTTCAAATGTTAAATGTGCCGTTTAGACAGCTGAGTCGTGCATTTTTTCTCATGTGATGTGAGCCTCTGATTGTCAAGTCTCTCAACATGGAAAACATCATTTTATAATCATCCATTCAACAAATAATTGTCGAACGTTACTTCCAGGTAATGCTAGGCATGGACAAGATACTGGCATTCCAGGGGTAGACGCTGCTCACACACTTCTGCCCTCATATAGTTTTCAATCTACCAAGCAAAATAGACATTAAAGAAGTAATTACACCAATAATTATTTAATTATAGATGTAATTAAGTAATATGATAGAAATGGACAGAATGCTTTAAGAGTGTATGATTAGGGTATGACATAATTTGGGAGAAAAAAGTAGGATTACAGAAAGGCATTCTTGGTCAATGAAATCTATAACATAAGTCAGTTTTGGGAAGAAGGCATAAGATAGCTTTACAGGTGGACTCTTTTTGTTGTTGTTGTTGTTGTTGTTGTTGTTCTCATGTAAGAAAGTCTTGTTCCAAGAATGGGTGGGTCTGGTTCTTAGACATCAGGGTAAGTTGAAGCAGGACTGCTTTGGGAGCAGTTAGAAGAGAATGCCAAGCATGTTTTACAGGGAATGGAAGTCCCATGCCCTCAAGTAGAACCTACGCTAGCCCTTGGTATATTCCTTTGGTCCTAGAGAAGGTCACTGCTTTTAGAAGAATTTTTTTCCCAGTCTTATAGCACTCTATTCACCTGGACATTCTGCTAGGAGGGCTAACACTTGAGAATTCCTGCAAAAAGGGACTACAGGAAGGTGCATGAAAATCACAGCAAAGAAAGGGAAACTAGAAAGTGAGATGTGTGCCAAAGGCCAAGCTTTCTTGTTTTAGTTCACTATTACCTATACACAGAGAGCCAGCCTCGATGTCACGTGATATTTATGGCGCATTACAGACATGCGTCATTTCACTTTATCGCCCCTTAACTATTCATGCAAAAAGTGATTGATCGAGAGGTTTAATGAGTTACTCTGGGCTGCATCTTGTGCTCAGAGGTGACCTTAGAAAAATCCAAAATTCTAACCTCCTGCTGCTTCCACTGTACTCAGTTGCCTTCCGCAGTGAAGATGCTAGTAGCAGAACAAACACAGGATAAGCTTCGGTCCTGCCATCTCCCCCCTTGTACACCTTCCTACATGCTAGGCAATGCACCAGGCACATGGCGTACAGCTGTGAGCAAGTAAAAAGAGTCCCTTCCCCAGTGGAGGGAAGAAGAGCAGCCCAGCGAGCCATCAAAATGCAGAATGGTAGGTACCCCGAAGGGAGAAAGTTCCAGAGGCCATGGAAGTGGCAGACTCTGGTCCATGGTGGTTCAGTGCAGTCTGAGCTGTTAATCACCTGGCATTAGAGATGCTAAGGAGACAGGTAAAGAAACAAAGAGAATAATTTCCAGGCAAACGCATAGCATGAATGGAGACCCGGTGGCTTGCCAGAACATATACTATTACAGGGTTCAATCTGGCTGCAATAGGGCATGAGGAGAACAGTGACATCTCAGGGGACGTGTGGTTTTCTCATATTAATAGATAATGGGAATGACAGCCATACATCCAGAAGCCTGTGCCTGAAAGAGCATTTAACAGTTTACTTTCTTCCTGAGCTGAGCCTGTCTTCTGAGCAAGCACAGGCATATGGCACCTTGGCCTCTAGCAGTCAAGGTCTATCCCAGAAACAGTTTTATTTTAATGAAAATATGATTAGAGTCAGAATTCAAAGACTTCTCAGAAGTCATCTAGTTCTACTGCCCCATATCCCACCCTTGCCATTTTATAGATGAAAAAAACCTGAGGTCTAGCTACAGAGGGTAGACTGCCCAAGGTGACAGAACTACAGGCAGACCTAAAGCTGGAATCAAGACCTTATAGCTCAAAGCCTTTAAATTGATTTATTGGTATCACTATTCATTATTAGAAGAGGCTAAGAACTTTGATATTCAACTGCTAGCATTTTTCTACAAAGCCTGTTAACTTGTTCAGCATCAAAGCCCTAAAATTTGAGTGGGATTTTTTTTATGACTCTCCTCCAGAAGATCAGGTGAAGCTCACAGTGGGGTGGGGGTGGGGAATGTGGAGCACTGCACGGTAGAAGACTTTGCCCAGTCTTTGTTGTTCCGTTCCTGTAACATTTCAGCCCTAGACATGTCAATAGATCACTGCAGTTATGCGAACACTGGTGGGAGCAGGGAGAATACAAAAATATGCTTGATTTATTCACAAATTTGCTGACCATAATCATCTTTGGAGTGAGTGCATTTCTTATTTCCATTCTGGGCCCCGGGGTAACAGCTGGTAAACAAGCAGACCTGTGATACGCAGATACAAGGCACACAAGTAAGAGAGTACAATCCGTGTTCAGCTCTCTTGAGCTGTCAGCATAACACTGAATGCTGGCTTCTTGGGCTCGCCTATAAATAGTAGCCCAAACCCACTACCCTTTATTTTCTTAATGGCTTAGAATCACAAATGTTTCTACGTGCACAAACATTCCAGAAGGAGAGAGAGCGCGAACAGTGAATTCTCTTTGTCCCTCCTACTCTTAACACACCCATCTAACTATAACTAAAGAATCACAGAATCCTGCAGTTTTTGAGCTGAAAGGGCCTTTGATCATCTCATTTTTCTATTTTATAGCTCTGGAAGCTGAGGACCCCAGAAGTTATGCAGTTTTCTAAAAGCTCTATAGCTGGATGGTTGTAGATAAAGAACTGAGTGCATCAGTGTTGCTAAGAAAGAGCTGCATGAATAGATATCTGTAGGCGAGTTTTACTTACGGTCTTTAATTACACAGACCTCTAAGAGTAATGCCACCCTATTTGTTGAGCGTTTTTTAAGGGACCATGTGAAGCATTTTTTGCATTGTCTCTGTTAAACCTGAAAACAGCTTTATGAAGTGTAGCTGGTCTTATCATCTTCCCTGTTTTACATAATGACAGTTGACCATTATTAAATGCTTACTGTAGACACCACACACTCTTATTATAAATCTTTTTTTTTTTTTTTGCATTAGCTCATGTGTTCCTCACACCAGTCCTAGAATCTCTATCTCTCACATCAGGAAACTGAGGCAAAGTAGACACAACTGGAGTACAGAGCTAGTGACTATTAGGAGGCAGGATGTGCAGAGCTCTCACCTACCATTACACCATTACATCTTTATTCTGCAGGATTCGAACTCAGATCTGTTGACTCCAGAACCCTTGCTCTTTCTCACCGGCCTTTACATTTTTACGTTGAATAAGTACAAGATGTAACTTGCATCAAATGGCATTCTCTTGGGAATTTTTTATCGCAAGGGAGAATACCAACAGCGATATTTCTTTTTCCAAAACTAATTCAAGGTCAGTATCAACTGATGAACTCTGATTTTCACACTCTGAAAAGCAACAGCTACAGTGAACACACATTCTCTCCTGGCCCGAGCGGAGGGCTGGCCCATGCTGAGAGCTGGTCCATGCAGGGAACTGGTGCAGCAAGATGACGCAACAAAAAGAGACACAGAGGAGAGACAATGAGACGCAGTAGACCAAGGAGCTGAGGTGGTGCAAGAGATTGAACACCTCTCTGCCCTTTGAAAAACTAAGATTACTTTTGTTCTTCAGGAATTACCTTCATTCCCGAAGCATCAGGAAACTTGTTTGCATCATTAGTTGATGCATCAGTTGCTTCATTTCCAGGCCACCCACATCCACCCCCTCTCCTGAAAGAAAATGCAAGCAATTGGCTGTTTAGGTCTGTGGTGTTACTGCGTGTGTTTTCACAGATGTGTGGTGAGACCATGTTATAGAATATGGCTCAGACCACAAGGGCTTGATAAAGTCTCAGCCCATTGGCAGCTGCCTTTACATCCTCACTGGTGCCCAGACACCAAAATACTTTTCTTTCTAAAGACTGGATGTGCATCATGTGATTTTTTAAAAACATTTATTTATTTCTCTCCACCCCTTGTTGTTTTGCGCTTGCTGTCTGCTCTCTGTGTGTTCTTCTGTGTCTCCTTGTCTTCTTTTCCAGGCAGCATCGGAAACCGATCCTGAGACCTTCTGGAGTGGCAGAGAGGCGCTGAATCTTTTATGCCACCTCTGCTCCTTGGTCTGCTGCATCTTTTATTATCTCTCCTCTGTGTCTCTTTTAGTTGCATCATCTTACTGCGCCAGCTTTCTGCACAGGCCGCCCTCCGCTTGGGCCAGCTCGGCTTTCACCAGGAGGCCCCAGGAATCGAACCCTGGACCTCCCAGATGGTAGACGGGAGCCCAATCACTTGAGCCACATCCATTTCCTGCATCATGTGGTTTGAAAGCAATACAATCTAGTCTTTTTTTTTTTTTTCATATTCAAACTAACAGAGACTGGAGAATGAGGGTAGTTTTAAGAGGTCAGGGAGAAACCACCCACTCAAATGATTATCAAAATAGATATTTCAAATTTGGATTACAAACACATTTTGTGTTAAGTCAAATGACCAGTTTATTATTATTTTCTCTTTTGATTTGACATTCGGATAATAACCTTGCCTTTATTCTCACTTGGCCTTTTATTTTCAGAATATCTATTTTTGCATCGTTTAAATAATTCCTAATTGATAATGCTCATTCTCTGTCGAGACTAAAAAAAGAAATTCCTCCTCTGTTGGGTCTTTTTAAATGATTCGGCAATGAATTGAAGTTATGTTATACAAAATGCTTAGCATCATTTGACGGATAGATGTGGTTATGCCTCATTCTCTTGGCCTCCACAAGTTCACAATTTTGTGATAGTTCATGGACAGGATTAGGCAGAAATTGCCAGTGATCTACTCTTCCAGATAGCATACTTCCTAGTTCCACTTCTTTATACAGATAACGCACAAGCAACTGTGGGGGATATTAGAAAAGTCCTGTGTAGAGAGTCTTGGAGCTGAGCATCCTCCAAACCCCCCACAGCTTTCCGCTGGAAGGCAAAGACTGTGCCTGTTTGCCATATAGACAAATCACAGCAGGGTTGGAGAGAGGAAATAGCAGACAGAGAACAGAAACCCAGTTCCCTTCCCTAGTAGAACCAGTCTAAGCTCTGTTGAGAACCTACTCATAATCTGTGCATCAGTGATTCAAATCTACAACGAAGAGTAAACCTGGACATTGCACACACAGGAATGTAATTGGAAGGACGGATATGTGTAGGTGGCAAGGATTTCTTGAAATCAACACCAAAATAGCAGTGGCATTTATTCTTCTCTATTGTCATCTTGAGAGATAAAGAGTTAACTTGTTTAGCTCACCTCTCTGTCTAGCTGGCTATTTCTCTCTCCCCTGTTTTATCAGACTTCCATCACTCTGACACTGGAAAGCCAGGGTCTTACGTTGGAGCACTGAACTGTGAACCTGATAAAGGCTGCTAAAAGAAATAATTCTCTTAAACCTAAAAAAAATCGATTACTAGTAGAACAATAATGAAAGTAAATATAATTTTCAAAGGCAACAAATATCAGTATAACCTTTTTCTCTTTGTTTTCCTCCTAAGAAAATTTTAAGCCAGAAACTATTCTCAGGCCTTCTATAGAACTCTGCATAAAATTCTCTGTTGCCTACCTCTCAGTGACCTCGGAGCAGGCTGCTCTCCTTCTTTTGCTGAATTTCTTCTGCCATGAAGACCTGGGTGTGCCAACAACTCTGGATAAACTAGAGCCTCTTGGTCTCTTTTATTAGCCAGGATAAGACTTCTTCTCCTTTTTTGTACACATTGTTTTCTTTCTGAGAGAGCGAGAGAGAAAAAAAAAAAAACACGCTGTCCCTATCCATCATGTTGTCTGTACTTCTCCGTGTATGGGGGAGTAAATTCTTTATTTAAATGCCTTGAGTTATGTGCCTTCCCATATAAACTATTTTAAGACACAAAGAGATGGATTTCAGAGATTCATAGACTGTCATTATTGGAATAAAACTTATAGCTCATCTCTTCATATCCCCCAATCCCATGTATGTCTGAAACAGCCACTGCTTAAGATTCCTGAGGACAACTCTGCTACCTATTGCACTTCATGCTATTCTCCATAGCTGTGGCTACTAGAATGTTCTCCTTCGTGGCACTCCCTTCTATCTCCCAGTGAAGTGCACCCAATAATACTACTTCTACCCTTGGGGGCCATAGAGAATAAATGTGATTCTTCTTCCACCCGACAACTCATTACATATTTGAAGGCATCTCTGCTGTCTCTCTGACTTCCCTCTTTTTATATTAATTTAGGATGCAGTGGTGAGCCCCTGCTTCAGTCCAGGTTGTTCTCTGCCAGATTGTCTCAGTTTGCATAGAGATCTATTTTTGTAGTCTTGGATAGCATTTCACCAGAGTAGAGAGGAGCAGGAATACTGTTTATTTTGGTGTAGATAATTTACTTGTATAATGTACCTACTATGTAAACTAAATGCAACTGATTCTCAAATTTACTTTTTTAAACAGCCTTTTCACTTTGTTAACTCAGAGCCATGAGAATATATAAAACTCCTGTGAATTCCCCACACACGTTGCTATTAAAACACGACACTCCATTTGGTGTTCAAGGTATCCTAAAAGGACCTATAACAATCTAATTGGAACGGGTGTTAAAACAGTTTCTTAACACCCACCAACATACAAATCATCAAATGGCACAGAAATTTTCTGAACCTATTTGGAAAGGTAGCGAAGTGAGTTATTATTTGTTCTACGAAAGTTGAAAAATGCCAACTTCATTCACTTTTCTACTAGTATAAAAAACATGGTTAAACTATGTGGAGAAGGGGTAGCTTAAAACAGGTGGTCGGCCAGGGATGATAATTATGCTTTTGAAATAAGTTTGGCCACTATGCAGTTAAGCCTTCTGGAGAAAACCATTTCAGTGTCCGGCACTCCCCTTCTTTTCAGGCTATCCCAAGGTTTGAACTTCCATGGAAGGGTAACAGCTTTCTCCCTTGGTCACCTGCTCTTTGACTAAAGGCTGTTTTGGAGCCATCCTATACAGACACCGTCGATCACACATAGGCACCTGTAAAAAAAAGCTGGTGAGTCAGACTTGCTGCATCTCAGGTTTTGCACGATCAATATCCACTGCAGCAGTGTAGCTATTCATTCGGAATTCATGGCCATAAGCACCGTTGTCAGCCTTCCAAAGAGAAGAGTTCCATGAGCAGCCTAAAGACTAGCTTGCTCCTGCTAATTGCGGCGAATGGCTTATTTTCTTGGCATTTCCAGATCTTAGCCGCTCCTGAGAAGCAGCGAGATGTGAAAATGAGTCCACACTAGCAGGCTTAGTATGATGTTAGTCCCTGTGTTGTCACATTTATTAAGCAGGGACCATGTGCTGAGTTTGTACATAATTTCAAAATGATATGGTTTCTGCCTCTAATAAGTGACCGTATGAAGGTTTAATGATCTTTTACCAAAGAGCCGATCCTATCCTAAACAAAAGACCATGCATCACTCTAGAAGAAGTTATACTAATAGTTTCACCTCTCAAACCCTTTCATATTTTGTAGAGCAAGATTCTAAGGATCTATTATAGTCTGATGATATCTCTCAGGATGCTGATAAGGGAAGGAAGGAATTTATCTGTTAAAATTCTATATTGTTTACAGTGAGTATAAAATATTTTCTAGGTGTCTCAATGGATTCCACCTTCCAGTGTGGAAAAGGCTCAACTCAATTTAATGTAAAACAGCACATTTCTGCTAGCATGCTGATCTGGAGCAAGAATCCACTCAAGACAACTTGTTTTCAGTTGACTTGGCTATGTTGTCTCTGCAACCTGCCTTTATCAGAAAGGACGAGTTGCCCTATTTTTGGGTAATGTCAAATTGTTCATAGAATCATGCCTGCTTCCCGTAAGCCTTTGGAGTCACTGGACTTACTGGAATAATCCTTCTCCCTCAGACACGTAAATAAATAGCTTGTTAGTATTTCGGATGCTTATTAACTACAAGTGCCCATAACCAAGTACAAACAGGCAATTGACCATTGTCCTGACTCACAGACTTGACTTGTTTTTATTATTATTATTATTAGTTACTTACTCTAGCACTTATGAGGTCCCAATTGTCTTTCACCCTATTCACTAATACAGACCTCTTCCATCACTCTATTCTGGACTTTGCATAAAAAGAATAATATTTGATTGCTGATAAATCTTTCACTGAACAGTGCTATTTAGAGGGCAAAGTATTTTTAGCTTGAAAGTCTATTTCCAGGCAATGGAGGCATTTCAGAGTTGGTGCTTAGGTCACCAAGCTATCCCCTCTGGTATCAAGAAGCAGTCTTCCTCGGCTATGCAGAGGAATCCAGAGAGCCTGCAGCTGCAGGCAGGATAATCCCTTCCATTGTGGAG
>PVKH010018985.1:0-14979 GCA_004027955.1 Chaetophractus vellerosus
ATATGTAATAAAATAAATAAATCTTTAAAAAATAAATAAATAAATAAAGCTACGGAGTAAGACACCCTGTACTTTGAGCTATTTCACCCATCAGATACAAAAGTGCTTTGAATATCTCAGTTTATAAGAATAATTTATAAAATCTTTAGAAATCCCTGCAAAAGAGAGTTGTAGGTACTTAGTACATGTCAGGGGCAAAAGGCTTTTATTATAGAAAGCAATTCATTCTTTGGGAAACACCACTCAACTTGGTACTGATAGGTACTGAATACATTTGATTAGATATTAAGGTACTGTGTGCCTGGAGCTATCTATCAAGAGCTGGGTATTATCAGAGCTATCAATTCAAAAGGACAGGTTAGGGTAGCAGCAATCTCTTATATAATGATGGTGTTACACCTGAAATTGGGCCTGATAATGTTCAGAGGGTACAAGTAAGTTTTCTTAATGTGTGCACCAGGCCCAATCACTCACCTCTGTTGCACCACCACTTGTTTATCAGCTAACATCTATAGATTCATGGATGTTCCATATAAAAAACTGGCAGAAGAAGAGTAAAATTGGGCCAGTTTTCCAAAAAGGCTGGCTCCTTATGTGTCCGCTGCTACAAATGGACTATGTCTGAACTGAAAACCATAGTCAGGGTGACTCTGAAGGACAGTGGTGAAGGGAAAACCTCCCAAAAATCTGCAAGTAGTGCACTTAGTCATTTACTTTTTATATAATGTGACTTTTCATGAGGTCCAGAGATAGAAAGATTTGTGGGCAGTAGCAAATGCCTTGGCTGATTTGCTGGAGAATGTAGGAATGAAGATTGGATGAAAAAAGACAAAGACAAAGATGTTTGGAAAGGTGGTATGTAGGGGGACCTATTGAATTGTCAGGTAGTTTGCTAATCTGACTTTACTTTGACGTTGCTACAGAATAACTAATACAGAAGAAGCACTCAAAAGAAAAACAAAAACCACCAGGTAGATAATAAAACATATCCTGTGGATATCAGCCAATGGCTGTCGTTGGTATAGTTGTGTATAGTTGTGTAATAGTCCCATAAACAGAGTAGTCACAGTTGTAGGGGTAAAACCTATGCTCAGAATTCACTGCGTGTTGTTCTTCTCACTAATGCTGGTTTTGTTGATGCCACTGTTGAGTGTCCATCCTGCCAGGAGCTAAGACAACACTGAACAGTCAATATCATACTATTACTTGGAATACCAGCCACATGCTGTGTCAGGTTGATTATATTGGAGCACATTCATCCTAGAAGGGACAGAGATTCTTCCTTCGGGGAATCGACCTCTCTTTCAGAAATCATTTTGCCTTATCTGTCAAAACTACCACTGTCATCATCACTATGGCAATCCTAAAGAACATCTGGTTTACTGATATGGGATTTCACATAATAGCCTCTAAGACCTCAGGATTTAATTTATAACAAAAAGGTGCTACAATGAACAAATGACCAGCACATGAAATAGTCCTAATTTTATACCATCCAGAAGTGGCTATACTGATAAAATATTGAGAAGACCATGTAAAAGCTCAAATATGATGTCATCTTAAGGACAATACATTTTCAGTATTATGCTATATGCTATTACTTGCAGCTAGGAAACTAAAATTCCCCTATATCTGGATATCTTAGGTCCTGGAACCAAGTGCTGTCAGTAGGATTAGCCCCTTATCATTATTTCCAATGATTCACTTAAATAATTTTTGCTTCTCAACCTCACAAAATTAGGCTTTGACAGATTAAAAACTCTTTCTCTGTGGATTTGTGGATACTTCCTGCTGGTTACTCAGTAAGCTTTCCAGTTAATCTGAAGGTTTAACTATTATTTTGGTCTTTTTATGCTTATGAAATAGCCATTAAAGAAAGATGTTGCCTTTCTGGGGTTGTTTACGAAGTTTATTATCATTGAGCTGCTACACAGTGGCGGTACAAAAGAGTATCCTAGAAGCCAGGGTATACACAGAGAAATCTCAATAAGTCATGGCCATTGATAACCAGGATACAGTGCACAGTGAAACAAAGATAAAACAATTGAGTGTCTCGCCTTTTCAGGTTGAAATTTTAGAGATTCCAACCAGGGAAGAAACTTATATCTACATGAATGCTAACAAAGATTGAGGAAAATCTAGAATGGATGACAGAGTAAGGAAATGATAAATATCAATAACATGGTGTAGCTTAAACTACTAACTGTACTGCATTAAGTACTTTCCAATGATTGCCACCTTGAAGTCTTTGTAATGGACTGGATTTGATGTAAGGAATGTATAGAACTGAATGGAGGAGAGGGTAGACTAAGTTATGGATATTTCATAACCTACTTCATATTTTCTTAATCCCCACCTCCCATTTTGGTCCAGTCATTGCTGGTGCAACAAACTGTGCTTAAATGTAGCCTGATAGCACCTTGCCTCACTTGCAACAGATGGCTTTTGAATTTACTTCTTTTCAAAATTGATTCTGACTCATTTTTGCTGTATCACCCAATAGTGACTAGTTGACTTTTGCTTTTGTCTTCAAACCCATACTTGCTTTTCAGTCTGGATCTATTTTCCAGGTTTCTTGTTTTACACTGGCCTCAGCCAAGTCCCTGTTTGGGGCCCAGTGGGAAATCAGTTCTAAGCCACTATGCCAAGATGGTGGTATGTTTTAATTCACCAATAGACACACCTATAGATATATAATAGTGGGAATGAAAATATCTAAATTGAATCTATAAAATTAGATATAAAGGCACCATTTGAAAGGAAATAGTTTTGAAAAGTAAAGCACAGTTAAGTAAATATATATTAAATTTTTACATTTAGATAATGTGCTGATCACTGAGACGACATTAAATCTTCAATATGGAATTTCAGTATGCTAGCACCTCTCTTATAGAAAATTGAAACAATATCATAAGAGAACCCTATCCTTCTATTTATCCTATATAAGGCCGGATTTCTTAGACCACACATGTAACTTGATTAATCTATGACTTTCCTCCACTTGCACTCCAACATGCACCATATTTACTCCACAAATCCTGCCAATTTGAATTCCAACTTAATTCTCCACCAAAGCTGTTATCTCTCAATTTGCTAATAACCAACTGATCATCTTTCTGCTAAATCCAGTAGCCTGCTAAAGTGTCATATATTTCCCTTAAAAGTTTTGTAAATTTTTTCTTAGTTATAAAAATACCATAATATTTTAGATTAGCCCTAATTCACTGTAAGGTTTCTTTCAATCACAATCAGAGGTTTTTTTTGTTAGTATTTGCAAGTTATTTCTCTTATTTTCATTTTACTTTCAAAATCTCTGTATTATTATCTTTAGATTTATATTTTCTTTAAGAAAGATTTAGTTAGAAAGATTTCCATTTTTTTTATTTAATTGGAGTAATAAGTCCATTTTCATTGACTGTAAAACTTTAAATCTTTTAGACTTTGATTTTTAAAATATCCCCCATTTGTTTTTTTTAACATAGCTATTTTTTTTCATTTTAATTGATTAATTTTTGTATTAATATATTCCCTGTATTAGATATTTTATACTCAATTTTTCTTTTAATTATTACTATAGTATTTAAGCACAGTACTGTTATTAAACATCTAATATATATCACTTTTCTATCTTTCTAGATAATGCAAGGATTTAAGAATACTTTAAAACAACATAACTCATCAAGTCTCATTTACTAAATGCATTTTTATTTTCTGTATTTTATGGAACCCACAAGCCATTGCTATTATTTTTAATCCAGTCAATACTTATTTTATTCCCACATATTTAATATTTCTGCATTTCTGAGTTTCCATTTGGATCAGTCTGTTCATACTGAATTCAGTCAGATTTTGTTTGCTAGAAACTGTACATATTTTATATAATTCTTGAAGGATATTTTTACTAGGCATTGCATTCTTATATTCTTTGAAATAATAATTTCTATTAAAATTATTATTCTATTTTCTTCTGGCATCTATTATTACTGTTGAAAAATCTGCTGTCAGTCTAATTTCTGGTTCTGTGAAGGCAATAATTTTTGTTTGTTTGTTTATTTGTTATCCTCTGGCCATGTTTAAAATTTTCCATTTGATTTGATTTTAAGAATTTAAATATAATATATGTAGTAGGTCTTTTATTTTAGTGTGCTTGGGGATTTTAGTGTTTCTTGAAACTTTTTTAGTTTGGAAAAATGCTTTGCCATTATTTCTTCAAGTATTTTTTTTTGTATTCTTTTTCCCAATCTCCAATTATACTCATGTTTGACTGTTACATAATGTCTGTAATATTTCTTTACTGATTTTTTGTATTTTACATCTTTTGTCTTTCTGTGCTTCTTTCCATTCTTTTGCTTCATGAAATTATTTTATTTTATTTTTTAAAGTTGTGTTAAAGCTACTGCAACAAGAATCTATTGTATTCTGTAATATATTTTGTTTAGTTTGGTTAGTTCTTTTTATAGTTTCTAGTTTTCTCATAAATTTTCAATATTATCTGTTGTCTGTTGGAACATATTAAGCATAGTTATATTAATATTACTTTTTTCTCCTACTTTAATTATGTGGAATATCTATGAAAATATTTTGAGTTTTAGTTGTTCCTTTTGTTTTTTCACATTTTAGAAGGCCTGGTTATTTGTGGCTATGGGCCAGATATGGTATGGGGAAAAATAGAGAGATGATTTCAGGCCTTGGAATGTAGATAAATTCAAAGAGAATTTATATTTATTAATAGCAGGAGCCTAAGGGAAACAGCAATCCAGATCATCTTAATATGTTATGATGATTTAGATATTTAAAGTTCAGTTTTATTTCCTTTACAGTTGAAACAATCTCTACTTCATCATACCACAAGGATTTCACTTTTCAGGATCACATCCAAAAATAGGTAGGGGAGGCACTAAACTCAACATACTTGAGCTCTAAATTTTATTTCCTTCATTCCAAAAGGGACTTAAGAGATCTGCCAAGTTTCTCAGCCACTGGTTTACAAGGGTTAGATTTCTCTAGGAGAAATATTTCCCCAAATAATAGTTTCATTTAATTTCAGGTAAATATTTATTTTTACTCAATGTCTTGCCCTTGTTGTGTCTTCTTTACTTTATAATGCCTATGGGCATTTTAAAAATGTAATCAAAAGTCTTCACTGTTGTCTGCTAGCTGGTTAGTTTAAGTGAGCTAAGCTTCTGCTCTTGGAAATAAGTCAAATATTTTAACATATTTATTGTTTTAAAAAGTGCCTTCAAATAAGATTTATTTATGTTGGAAACAGGTAAAGTTTGAAGACATAAAAAGGATCATAAGCACATTCATGGCATCCAAGATAAGAAAATCAGCAGTTCAGAGTACTAATAGCACTTAGATTCTTTCCCTAGTTTCATTACACTAGGTTGTCTCATTGAAAACAATACAAAAACACCTTATATTTTTAGAATGTGGAAACATATTATAGCTATGTGAATAGGAATTAACTCACATCCTGGAATTTAAGATGGGTAGCACATGGAAACACTGACACTATAAAAATTTCAGGATTCAGGGGATAAAAGGAGAAATATTTCCTTCTGATGACTTTTTTATGCTTTCTTTTTTTCCATTTATTTGACTCACATGCACAAGCTAATTTTTTTAAAATCTCCATTGTTTTGTTAAAGCTGCCCTTTCTGTTTTATGTGATCTTTTCCTTTACTTACATTTCATCTGGCTAGTGCCTATTCATTTTTTTTTTAGTGTGATCACTAAGAACAAGGATTTATAAAATAGTATGTTGGGTTCCATTACACTAAAGCTGGAATCTTTATGCATATAGGGATTCATAAAGGTAAAATTATGAATGTGCATTTTTCTCTAAGTCAATTTCTTCCTGAGCTATTTGGTCAATAATCATTTCTTACAAAACTGAAGGGAAAAGACATGTCTTAGCTAGTCATTTGTTCTTCTAAAGTTTTTGTTAGTGATTTGTCCAAATAAGCAATTACATAAATAAAATAAAACAAAACAACAAATTTCCAACCTAAAATTAAGATAAAAGGTAAATAGTCAACATGATGAGTAAGACCTATTTCACATTTAAACTTCAATCTTTGAAAGAGTGGAGGGGGTGCGGAGCCTGGCTTAACTAAAACACAAGTTTTAAAAACCTTCACCAATAGTCATAGAATGCAACAATTATATCTCTAACAAGAATGACATGTATATGTTCAGGTGAAGTTTTTATAAAGGTAGCTTGTGTTTGGGAACATAACACTTTGGGTGATTAAAAAACGTTTCTTCTCTTTAGGCGAAACCTGCATAAAGCTTTAAAGATGATCAACAATCACTCTGCAGGTGTTTTCTGAGTAACTACTTCCAGCTCTTCATTATCTATCCTCCAATAGGAAACCATAATTAAGTCCATAGGATCTAACTCTTTAACCGAAGTCAGATTCGACTGTGTCTAAGGGTAGAGTTGATTCAAACTTGAACTCCATTTATATTGTTTTGGATCACTGCATAAGCATCTTGGGATCAGAGTGAATGTCTGATGATGTGTAACTGGAGAGATGAAAGTTGCTGAACATTTTGAATTTGGCAGTTGCTGAAGGATTCTTGAAAGTTCACACGGAGTTGCTCTGCAGTATCTTGTAAACTTCAGTGCTGCTGTATTTCTCAAGGCTCTCTTAGGCCTGTTCCCACATTTCCTGGGTCACACTTCAAGGACACTGGGACATAATGTGAAGCAGGATGAGGCAGAACTCCAGCAAATCTGGGAAGGGCTAGGTCTTAATAGTCTCAGGAAACTTAGTCATTCTCTCATTTGCCTAAATCTTTTGGTTAATTCAGGTAGAGAAACTGGATCATTTTTTTCTTCTTTACTGGCTCTGAGGACAAGAGAGGGACTTTTCTGCTTCTTGTTCAGGTTCATTTCTTTCAGGACCATTCACAATGAATTTACAGAGTTGACTCCTCCGGTGCTGACAGATCATTTCTGTTAATGTGTCCTGGACTTCAGCAATTGTTCTTTGTGAGTTCTGGAGACTGGCATGTCTTTCTGAAAAGAACTCATTACATGCATTCAGCATTTTCTCACTTTCTTTTCTGAGTCTCAAGCTTGCAATCTCACTTGGCTCTGGCTGAGAAGAAGCTTCAGGGTCAGATGCTTCAGGGCTGGCGTCGTCCAAATGCTGGCTTTGGTCAAAAGGAGTCTTCCTTCTGTAACCAACTCTCACCCAACACTGGATTCAGGGCAAGACCTAGACGGGCCACCAAAATTCATACAGACATCCATAAGTAAAAAGGTCTCAAACTTTGAGAGCTGACGTGCCAGGGGACTGATGGTCACTCAGTTTGCACCTGAGTGGTCACAGCCCACAGAAAGAAAGGTTGAGCAGACTTCCTGTATGATGGTGAAGTTGCCAGCATTGTAGCTCCAGACACAGACCAAAGTGGTGCTTCATGACTTCATCCCAATAGCCACCCCTTGGCTAAGCACTACCAGTGTCAAGTCATGGCAGATATGAAGCAGCAGCTGTTTGGAGGGAGTGTTATTTGTAGCAGAAGGGTACTTGATGCTTTGTAGCTTCTGAAATGCTGCCTGAAACTGCAGTGGGGTATCAAGGCTAATGACACTCATCCACACTGCAGTCATCCTCTCCACGAAGGGCCCCTTGGTGCCTGTGGTTCAAGCATGGTAAAAAGAGGAGGAGCTTCTGCACTCTGAAAGCTGCCTTTCCTTCAGATGCTTGGACAGACGCTCAAGAAGGCAAAACACCAGTCTCTGATTCTTTAGCCTTTAATTGAGCTGCAGAGCTCCTGGTCTCCCATCCAGTTCCTGGCCAGAAGCAGCTCTTGTGCTTACCTGAGAGCCAGGGCAGCAGACAACTCCTCCTACAATTACAGTCACCTTGGCAGCCATTCTAAGTGATACTGCATCCCTTTTTTGGCCAAAACTTTGGCTGCATCATAAGTGGAAGTGGCCCCTAAATAACATTTGGCTGCCATGGCAGAATGGCCATCTTTTTCTAGGATGGATCCCCACCTGAGGTACAGGTCCTTTAGAATTGTGTCATCTGGGCACAGCCCAGCCTTGGCTACTGCAACAGCTTCCCTGTAGAAATCGTTTGACTTGAACAGCTCACAGCTTCACATACTTTGTTAATGGAAAGCAGGTGAGAGACAGCCTTGATATACGAATCCTTAAAACACAACTGTTTGGCAAAAGCTTCCATGGCCCGCAGCCACACATGGTCACCAGCTACTGGTGCCATAGCCAGGAGGTTGTCTGTCAGTTACCCTCTTTCTGCTGCAGTCTCAAGAACACCTTTGAAATCTCCTTTCCAAAGCATGAGCTGGAGAAATAATGCAGGGTGGCCAGTTTCCAAGTGAACTTTTTCTTCATCCTCAATCAATCTGTGAAAAGCCTCGGGTGAAATCTTTCCTCCAGATCAGCAGGCAAATCCTCTTAACTCTTTGCAATTGCTAGTACCAAACAGTCCTGGTGAAGTTCCTCTTCGGATCTGTGGTCCAGGCTTCTACTCAGCAGCAGCATGGATCAAACTTTTCTCTTCTTGATTAAGGATTCTGGCTTCTCTTTAGGAGGTTCCTTTTTTGGTAAAGTGATTTTGTTATTAACAGTGACTTTTGGCTTTTCAAACCTAAGGAAACTGAAGCATATATAACTGTTTTTTTAGAAAACACTGCAGCAAGGTTACAGAGTGACTCTGGCCCCTGTGCTTCCTCTTCACTCTGCTGGTCTGAAACACCAATTTCAACCAGTCCTGGTTTCTCCTTTATGCTCTCATCTTCCTTCCATTAAATTATTCCTGCTTTATTGGTAGTCTCAAGGTGGGCGTTTTCTTCTTTTTGAGTTTTGGCTTGAGGTAAGAGAGCCTTTTTTTCTCTAATTCAATACTTTTCTTGCCTTTAGGGGGCCGGGAATGGTCTTGCATAGAGGCGAGCCTGTTGTACACACAGAAGTCATCTGCCCCTGAGTAGATGCAGTCAGGATCCAACGGGCACCACACCACAAAAAGAAGTTGACTTCAATGTCCTCAGAAACTGTATAGAGGCTTTCCCCAGAGAGTATCCCATACCTGGAGTGTACCATCATAGGAAGCAGATACCAGCCTTTCACCATGATTTGGGCTCCAAGTCGGACTAGTAATCTTGACTGTGTGTCCTGAGAGGGTTGGGTATGACTCTGTAATGGTCACTGGAGGTTCAGGATTGCTCTCTATGATCATCTTCAGATTATGCACATAAATGATAGCATTGTTGAGCCCAGTGGCCATTAGATAGCTCAGCTCTGGAATGCTGCCATATTCATGATGCCAGATAATGGCATTCACAAGCTTGTGATGCTGTTGGATGGTGCAGATCAGTTTCAAGTTGGGAACATGAAATATTTCTATTGATCCATGTTCATTGCCAAGAGCCATGATTCTGCCAACTGCTTTCCAACTTATCTCTCTGTGTATTAGCAATTTGTATTTGATTGAATCGGTGTCCCTGATTAGCTTGCTGATGTCAAAGACCTCTCTACTAAGCTTCCAGGGGTCATGCTGTAAGACAATCCCTTCCCCTTCACAGCTGTGTAGAGTAAAGGAAGGTCTGTTTCCTTCTCCTCCCAGTGATATCTGGGGTACTGGTGGTCCCTAGGATAAAGTGTATGCAGTCTTCTTATGATATCTGCTAGAAATCTGTATAGGTTTGTTGGAATAGGCAGCACACAATCCCACTTTTCCATTATCATTTCTAAAGCCCAAGCAACCTTCGTTGGTTGGGTGCCAGTATAGCGCTGTAACTTTGGATTTGACACCTTGCCAAAAATTTTTCACATCATAGTTTTTCTTTATGTAGAGTATATTCCATACATGAATCATGCTTTCCATGACAACTATGGCCAAACAGCCTAAGTCTACAGGAGTGAAAGCCAGACTAGGCAAATCTACCAAGGGAAGGCAGGGTCTAGTAGCACTCCAAAGTGGCCTTGTCACAATATTTTACATCTCTATCCATTGATATAGAAGGCAGTAGCTGTTTGTCTTCCTCAGTTTGTGAAGGACATAAAGTTCTAAAGAGGGCATATTTCCATCTCCAAGACTGGGTGAGATCCCGTGGTAGCAGTTCTCCTTCAAAACATCTGGATACCAGCTGTGTTGGCTGATCACTGGGCCCATGGAGTGTCAACCAAAGGTGCTCTTCAGCAGTTTGGTCCATACTCCCTCCTCTTCTCTTCAGAAAGGGCAATTTCATAATCATCACCCCTTGGCCTCTAGAGCAGCTCCAGATTCAAATGGGCTGATCCTTGCTTCCAGTGGATAAGTGGCAGGCTTTGTTACTGGAGTTTGCTTTATAATTTTTCCATTGAGAATTTCAGGTTCTTCTGAATTTTCCTCTTGATTTAAGGATCAAGTTTTCACCAGGCAGGAGATGCCAAACTATGGGGTGGATTTCATCATCGTGGCCTTGAAGTCTGCTGATACCAATTACAACCATGATGCCATCCTTGTAGCCAGTGGATACTAAATCTTCATGATGAAGTGAACAATTAAGATAGAAAATTGTCCTGGGCTCTATAAAGGGGTGCTGGCTGTCATTTCTGTTAAGCCAGTATCAGAAAACTACCTTTTCATCCCCAGCTACTATTAAGCCCTTTACTGGAGGAGACCAACGCAATGCTGACATCATATGCTGATGGAGTGCAGGTTCTGTCACCAACTCCCCTGTTATTTGAAACGAAGCCGTCCCACGCCGGTCAGGAAGATGGAAGTCCGCAAAGAAGCCAAAAAGGCTCTTGGGCACAGCGTCGCTGCATCGGATTCAGTCAATTGGAGGAGCGTGGCAGAGCCCACAGCAACTGCCCCATGACTGCAGCCGCGGGGGCTGAGAGAGCAGCCCCCTGCTTAGTCATTTTTAATGCTTAGGTCAGGTATTACCTCCTCTAGGGAAACTTTCCTTATGCCCAAAGCCATAACCACCACCACCAACTCGCGTACTTAGCCTTACCCCGGAGGTGAAAATGTGCATTTATAACAATTCAGTAATATCTGTTCATTTTATTTGAGAGCAGGAACGATATTTTATTCCTAGAAATAACATGCTGCTGAATGAACAATGGATGAATTAATAAACAAATGTTGGATTACAATATTACATAAGCTAAGAGAAAATACTCAAAAAGGAAGGTACTTCAGGAAAGAATAGCGTTAAATGCTAAGGAATTTGTGCCGTTGATAAATCAGCTGTCCTTTGGAATTGAGGAGATCAATGACATGTCAGAGTATCACTGATTGCCTTACTGGAAGAATAAATGCAAAGTGAATAATTGAAGGTTGAGCAGATAGGCTACTTTTTTGAGAAAACTCGTTGTGAATGTAAGTCAGCATTTATGTTCATTCTACTCATCTTTGAAGGAGGCACAAGGTTAGTCAATGTTCAAGATTCTTCATCAAGACAGAAGAGAAATGGAAAGAAGAGGACACTGAAGTAAAGTATTGGTCACTTTACTATCATGTCTAGAGATGATAAAAAAAACATAACTAATTTTGACAACTGCTTTCATTGATTATAATTATGATTATGACCATTTAGGTCCACCCCAAAGAGGAAACAATGTCTACATAGAGGAAGTGAGGGATAGAAGAAGAGGAAGAGAAAACAGGTCAGTGAACAGAATTCAATGACTGAAAGCAGGGATGATATCAGAAAACAAAATTCTCTCAAGCCCCTGTGAGTTCATCACAATTTTATATAAAGGTGGCTGTATATTAATTTGACAAACATATGTCTTATTTCTTTATTTCTATAGACAGCTACAATTGATATTGGAAAATTCAGTTGACAAAAATAATAGAAAATAATTGTTCAGTATAGATACATTCAATTCACTTTGTAATTTTTCTTCTTCCATGTGGCTTGATTTTTATTTTCTATTACTTTACTATTGCATCTTAGAACTACATACTTTGGGGCCAAAAATAACATATTGCTATCTTTACAGAATTTCCTTCACAATAGTAGAGAATAGTAACAAGAATTTGTGCTTGCAAAAACACTTGAAAAGAAAAAAAAATAATCTTCATTCATTCAGCTTTTTTATTTTAAATGTACTGTAAGCAAAGTTTGTTTGGCATTATATAGACAGTGAATATGGTAATTTGATTAAAGTATATACTTTTCTAGTGGCTGTACTTTTGTTGTTAGAATGTGAATTGCTCTTTTGGGTTACTTTGGCTGTATTTATATAAGAAGGACACATTAATTTCCTCTGTACAGGAGCACATTTGTCTCTTACTAAGTACTAATTTCAGTCCCGTGTGCATAATATTCAGTTGCTTAAATATGTTATTCACCTTTGTGAGCCCTTCACTAACTAGCAGAGTCTGATACATATTTGGAAATTTAAAAATGCTTATTTAAATGAAGCAAAAGTCCAAAGAAGAGTGAACACCCTTTTAATTATAGTCATTGTCTGCATAAATCAGAACAATTATTATTTATTTTAAAAATTTCTTCATAGAAAATTGACATTTTAGTATTTGTTTTTGAATGCATTTAAATAATTTCCCCAGAAAATCCTTTTTATTCTACACTAAACTTGTAATTTGACTCTTAGTATGTTTTGTTTGCATCCGATTCTCCAAGAAAAATTCAAGAAAGGGCAATCATTAAGTTCCCACAGCATCACAAACACACACAATTTTTCCCCCAAATGCAGCCATTTTGTAGGGTCAAAAGAATGGCCTATTTCTGCCCTAGAATTTCACACATAACTCTGCTTTTCTTACTGAGTTGTTGATCTCGTTGGTTTAGATTATCCACTCTAAACATATTATTCTTGCATACATTTAACTATTCATTGTAATTAGGATTTTTATGAAGAATACACTGTTAAAACATGTATGTGGTATATATTTACAGTCAAATGCATATTTAATCAGAAATACTTTTTTCATTCACCTTTTTAAATTGTAAGTATTGTGTTTGATGCTATTTTAGTTAAACTTGTCAAATAAAAATTATCTGTAATTAGATTTAATAATAGTCAAATAGATGTATTTTCATACAGCAATTTTCATGGAAATGAAAAACATTAATGAGAAAAGTATTTATCCTAAAATAGCTCAAATATGGGGAAATAAATACAACCTCATATTCAGTTTCACCTGACTTCAATATCTACTCTCTTTTATTTTGAATTCAACTGCATTTTGTATTACTAGTTGAATCTTTTGTTTTCAATATACAGCTAATACTATGAACTTTTTATATACAGAGTGAACTTTGATTAGTAAAAATTTTAAATCAGAACAATCAATGCAAATATTAATATGAACTAGGAAACTAACATAAATTAATATATAATCTACTTTACATTCTGAGATATAATGTGATTTCAAGACTTCAGTGTATTTCCAGTATATGATTAATGCCAATCAAAAACTATTAGTTCAGATTTCTGAATGATAATGGAGTTTTAAGTGTTATGTAACAACCACTAAGCTGAACAAACCATGCTCTAGAATCTATTTTCCCAAAGAAAGTTATATATTGATTTGAGAACTTTTGATTTTATTAAAAATAATATTGGGCCTGGCTGTAGCCCAGTGGATAGGGCACCAGTACACCACATGGGAGGCCCTGGGTTCGGTTCCTGGGGACCTCTCTGAGTGGGCAGACCACCTAAGAAGGCAAAGCCGCCATGGGCGGGGCAGAGCCACCATGGGCAGGGCAAAAAAAGCTGCCACGGGCAGGGCAAAAGCCGCCACGGGCAGGGCAGCCGCCTGCGAATGGAGCAAAGCTGTCTGCGAACGGAGCAAAGCTGCCCGCGAACGGAGCAAAAAGCCACCTGGGAATGGAAGCAGACCTGCCCACAAGCGGGGCAAGCCGCCTGCACAGTGAGCTGACTCGGTGTATCACCGCAGCGGGGGGAGACAAAGCAGACATAGAAGAACACAAAAAATGAATGAACACACAGCAAGAGCAAGCAGAAAGGGGAGGGATATGTAACAACAAAAAAAATACTGCTTATATGATTTTGAAAACATGACATTATATACAGTTTAAAATACATAAATTGTATAACATTTTGTTAACAAATTCCAGGTGTAGTCTTTTCTAATATGCTGCCTACCCCTTTATGCTTTAATTTATTTCATATCTTTTATCTCCATCATCTTTCTATCTAATCCTTTTAACTTTATTTAGTAACCCTAAATCTTAAATTGAAAGAAGAACTAACACAAGATGTTGGGAGGAAATTCTCAATGGATTACTTCTGTTCTTACATGACGTCAGCCTTCTGTTTTGAAGAGTAAAAATGCCTTGAGAGTTAAATATTGCATATCTCTTTTGGACATATTCCAGAAATCTAAAGATAAATCTCTCTGCTTCTCCTCCTCAGACATAACTGATGACATTTTAGGGTCTTTACCCTATAGAAGCCTTCCACTGCTTCCCTGGAGAATATTTGCTTACATTCCAGCGTAATGAGTGATCTAGCTCTGAAGGGCATGGTAAAGAAATGTTTCAGCAACCTCATAACAACTTAGATTCTCCTGATTTGTGTTGCAACTCATTGTTTGTACAGGTAAACACGTGGCCTTCTTCGTGATGCTCCAGGCCATTGGAGCGTGGGAATCAACTCAAGGTAAAGTAATCTGACTGGTTCTTCCATTGTCCCATTAGTATACTTATATTAAACTGTGGAAGGTTAATTTGTTAGCTTTCAAGTAAGGTAGGCTTGCAGGTGCTTCACAGTTTCTGAGATAATATACATAGTGTGTAACATTTTCCAAATACTGAAGATATGTCATATCCCTTTAAAATGGGATTAATAACAAAAATGAAGGTTGATTGGAAAAACCATGCTTAAAGAGTTCTATATACATAATCTATAAGACATTCATTATAATTTCTTGGTTTGATTCCAACGCTTCCATGAGTTGACCTTAATTTTACATTTCTAGCCTTATTTTCTGTTTTTTTTTTTTTTTTTTTTTT
>PVKH010018986.1:0-14975 GCA_004027955.1 Chaetophractus vellerosus
GAGAGCTTGAAAAGTGACTCTTCCTCAGACAGAAAACAGGAATTTTTAACAGAGCCCTGACAAAACTTTAAAGCAGTCACTCCTCTTGCTTAAATGGCAGCAATCAAGTAATCTTTTTACTAATGAAATTTAATCATGCTCAGTGCCTTTGTGAAACATCATCGTTTCCCTAGGTTTTCTGCGAAATTGTATAGAGAAAAGAGTAACCCTTCATTTCTCTTCACTACTTTAAATACTTGTAAGAAAGTGGGCAAAAGTAATAATATTGGTGCCTGCTGTTTGTGGACACCACTCCCTTGTGTTCTCAGCATGTGTCCAGTGAAAAATGTGGCCACTGATGCAGAGAATTCTTTTCAGAGTAAGGAAAACCAAGAGATAGGAGGAGCTTCATCATTGCTTTGAAAGTGTTTTGCAAACTGAAAAGCACTTAATAAGCACTCATCATCGTCAATAGTTACACAGATTGTCTTATTTGATTGTGAAGAAAAATGAAGTGATAATTTCTCTTGAAATAGACCACTTGGCAGGCTGTTTGCCTGTTTTCTGATAACTTTGGAAACAATTGATTGATTTTTAATAAAATTCAGTACATTATATATAAAGAATATCATGACATACTTCCATTGTTTGAAATCCAGTGACTAAAAAAAAGTCACATGGACACATCATCAATCTGTATTTAATATCTTTTCGTGCCATGGTTAAAAAAACAATAATATGATTACAGTAAATAAAAATGGTAGCTTACACAACCACTAATTCCATTTATTTGTGTGCATGTGTGTGTATTCTAAAAAATAGTAATTATAACATTTAACATTTATCATGGGCTTACTATGTGTAAAACACTGATTTAAGCTCTGAACCTTTAATCCTGTTAACAGGCCTAAGTGGTATCCCCACTTATGACAGAAGAGTTAAGTGACTTGCCCAAGGTCACCCAGGTAGTAAATGTCGGGAGCTTATACGTTTTCATGAAAACAATACCATGTCTTCTGGCAACTTTAGTCATCATGTTCCACATCTTATATTTTCTCTGAGAAATTTTTAAATCATCTTTGCTGTTTCAGTGGCCCGAATAATCAGCCATTGTTCATGTTAACCCAAAACTCCAGGAACACCCACTTAAGGAAAGTGTTCTATCAAACTGGCTGTTGTGAGAACCAAATGAGATCACTGTGTGTGAAGTTGTCTAGAAACTAATGTTATGTAGATGTTTGTAGTGATGATGATGATACCCTTAAAGCTACCACTTCTGAGGTGGAACCAAGCCTAGTCTTAGTGATTATGTCTTTCTTGATTAAGGTGTAGTAGGTTGATTTGTTCACAGTTTAGATTTTTAGTTTCATTTTTTGGGGGGCATTAGGCTTTCATTGAATATTAGTTTTAACATAAATTTTTTAGAAAGCTTTATTTTTTATTTTTTTAAGTGGCATGATTTGTATTGACGGAAAAGCTAACAGTTTGCTAAAAATAGCAAACTTAGTAGCAAACTATTAGTGATTATAATTCCTCAAAATGAAACAGAAATCGACCAAAGGACCAGGTCTCTTGTCATTTATAGACTTTGAAATAGAATCCGGTTTTGACTATAATCTAGCTGGTAAGTTTAGTTTAACCTAGTGTCACAGATGAAAACCTAAAACAATTTTAATATAAAATGAATTGATTGCCTTCAGAGAAGGACTGAAACTGAGTAATAGGCATTAGCCAGTTACCCAATAGGGATGCCTTAAATTCACAGGGAGTGTAATGGATTATTTAAATGAGGGAAGACAGACTTCCCTGCTTCCATTTTCTTCCCTAAAACTTAACCTAAGAAATAGCCATTACATTTATCTTGGGTTGCCTGGAAAGGACAAAATTCATTTGTTTGATACCAAACTAAATACAATGATTTTTAAAAAACACTATTCTGAACCAAAAGTCCTCATTGACTGTCAGTGAAATTTATTCATTGTTCAAAAATAGCTCTTTATGTTAGTTTGATGTTCTGAGACTATTTTGATTGTGTTTTCTATACATCTTTTACTACTTCTAAATATTAGTCATTGAGCTAAGATGTCTGAAGAGCAAGGTATTTTCTACTACTGTTTGCAACTCAGAATACCATTTTTCTACTTCTGCTTCTTTACTATTACAAATAAATTTTATATATACTGGCCTACATTGGTAGAGTGAAGAGCAGAGTAGATTCTATATATCCCTAGTGCACTGGTTCTTCCCAGGAAGAAACCCCCTTTGGTGTTTCCCTTACCCTCACCTCCTGTTTGAGGACTCCCAAGCTCAAGATTATCTTCAAACCTAAACCACATATTAATATTTCCATGTTTTTATTTATCAAAGACATATGTAACTGACTATACGTTAAAAAAGTCCCAGTAATTCCTATGATGTCATCAACAACCAGTCAGGTCTTCTGATCATCATGAAGTAATCATTAGCACCGTATTGAATTGATTTGATTTCAGTGAAGATCAAAGCAACTTGATGATTAGTGAACTTTATACAGTCACATCCTGGTTATATCTACCTCTCTCCACCCCTATGTAGGCCATGGTAAAACGTCTTACCTCTGAACTGCTTACTGCTTAGTTTCAGCTATTCTGTTCCTGCCCCCATTGGAATTCATTTTGTCCCCACAAATGAATGCATCTCTGTGATATCATGTCTCTCTGAACCCAGGGTTTCTTTCTGTTTTCAAAATGGAAATAGCATTACATTGAGCAA
The DNA here is from genome assembly GCA_004027955.1 of Chaetophractus vellerosus. Taxonomy (NCBI): domain Eukaryota; kingdom Metazoa; phylum Chordata; class Mammalia; order Cingulata; family Chlamyphoridae; genus Chaetophractus; species Chaetophractus vellerosus. The sequence goes on from PVKH010018986.1 coordinate 2,731, forward strand.
AAATTTTTAAGCCAAGTTAAAACCAGAGACAAAGACCAGAACACATGCCCAATTACACTGTAATAAATTTTCACTGGTAAAGGAGAAGACTTTGTTTAACCCAGGCATCATTATTTGAATATTGGATAGACTAAAATGACAAATATCATGGAGCTAGAGAAGCCAGGCAATTGGGTGGAGCATTATTTATAAATATTATTGCTGAACTAAATAAGTTTCCAAGTTTCTTATTAAGATATTTATTAAATGATCCCCAAAAAAACTCTGGGTTGTCACCATATTTTTAAAGATAAACCATTCAGAAATGTTTAAATATTGGCTTTTAAATGTGCCCTTTTTGATATGCTGAGGTCCATGACAAATTGTTCTCCATTTTTGTGTAGAACAGGGGGAATTAGAAAAAGCTGTTGCAGAAGAGATTTTTGTTGGGGAAGGATTTCTTAATAGTCTGGATTTTTGTTAATAGGACTATATTAGCAAGGGGATTGTATGATACTTTACTCTGGTAATTTTTAAAGATTAACTACATCAAAGTGGCATTTAACATTTGAGAAAGAAAGAGCCTCACATATGCCGAGCAAAAGAGCAACACTGCTGAAGCAGAAACCACACCAAACTACCAAGAGTTGGAGCTGACCTGTTACGTAGTATTGTGAATACTGCATGTCACCCATATCAGTTTTAAAGTTATCAGAAGAGATAGATGTCCCTTTTCCTAGATCACTCAAGTAATATACCATCCTGCTCTGAAAGGACTGTCAAAGAGGGAATTTAGCAGTGTGGGTTCTCTGTCCAGTTTGGGGGCTAATTCATTCTATGGCTCTTTATGCCCTATAACCTCTCTTGGCTTCTATTGCTTCATTTAAGGCTGAGAAATTAAAGTAAGTTTTTCTGAGGGCAGTTCCAGCCAGAGATTTTATAACATAGAGCTTTGTTTTGTTGTTGTTTTAAACTGGGTAAGCCTACATTGCCATTTTAAGCCATAAAAAAAAAAAAAAAGAGCCAAATTATAGGATCTCCTGATAAAAGCAGGCCTATGTAATTTATTTTACTAATGTGGAAAGTTGCTAAAAGGTGTTTGTGGTTGTGTGGGAGGGGATTTGCTTTGTTATTATACCTTGGTTCCTTGATAAGGTAATTTGGTAAACCTTTTTGTAGGCCTCTAATCAGTCATTAAATTATAGCCAAGGATAGGTAAATGTTGTTTGTCAATTAAGTTAAAAGCTTTTGGAGTTGTTCCAGAACCAGGATACTCTGAAAAAATGTCTCTTCTCACATATCCTGTTGTCACATATTTTAACTTTCTTAATTTCAAGATTATTTGTGTCAGTATTTACATATCACAGGTGTTTTCAGGTTTTGTTTGTTTTTTTGTTTTTTTGTTTATCTGAGGGAAATTGAATGGGGTCGTTAGCATGTGTTTTGGTTTTGCTTACTAGATGACTTTTTAAAAAATCTATACTTTCAGAAGTTATATAGACATATATTTCAATTAGAAAGATTTAGGTACAGGATCATCAGTTACATAGAATATTTTATATCCACTGTCACCTGAAATCCTCATCAAAGAAGGGAAAAAGCGTAGGTTTAATATTGTAATAGCTTACAGGAAGAATTGCAAGTGCTTTTTACAATTATTACCTAAAATTTCTATCAAGATAAAGTTATTGTTTTGTATTACCAACAGTATAATAAGTCTATTAAGTGTTTCTCAGTTTGTTTATTTTTATGATTGGTCCTGCATGCATATTCTATTTTCTTTTAAATATAAACTTTTTCCAGTGAAATAAAAAATTCTTACATATTCACTCTGATGAATATCCTTGACAACCAAAGCTTTAGCTATTGACCTGAAGAAGTTTATTATTTCGAAAACTTAAACATAGGATGCTTTCAGTTTTCATTCACTAACAGGTTATCTGTTTTAGGAAAAAAAGAAAAAGTAAGAAATTCTGCCCCCAAGGCCGCTTTTGTACTCACAGCACAAAGTACCCATCTCTTGTTTGGCTTCTAATCCAGATTTCAGGAGCTTTTGGGACAGGAGGATACTTTAGTCACTATTCATGGATAATATTGTATTTAGTTATACAGACTTCCCCCCTATAATGTGAATTGAATTTCTTAGTATCTCCAAGAAATCTTTCAGTTCTAAAAGCTCCTTGTAGTTGTTAGTAAAATCAGTCTTTTAACTTTTCTTTGAAGCAGATTTTTGCACTCAGTAATGTAAGATTTTGCAGGAACTTTCCTTTTGAAAGATTTAATTTAACTTTAGATATATGAAATGTGAAAGTGGTACTGTTTTACTTATTACCCAATTAGTATTTGTGTACTTTTCCAAAATCATCTTCCTTTAGAAGATAATTTAGCTGGATCACATCAAGAAGGCCAGAAGTAATATTACATTTCTGAAAACATTTAACATTGTGTTTTCTGTATGTATGGAATAATTGTGTTGGTATTTTCAGAAAAACTTTAACTCATCTTATTTCATTATACATTTCTCTTGTTATGACACAGTTTAATATGTCTTGATTTTATTAGCATTAGAGACTATAACATTTAAAGTAGCTGTATAAACCAAATTTGGGAGAGAAAATAAATTAGTCCAGTACTGCTATAAATATGAGTTCTTTTATGTTATACAGATAGGAATTTGGAACATGATTTCAGTAGCAAAGCTATATATTAATTATTGCCATAAATTCCAAAATAATATTAATAGTACAAATTTTTACTTGAATCAGAACATAATAAATTATTTGAAATAGGTTTAGTAAGATAGGGATTCAGTTATGAACTAGATGGCATATAATTAAATGTAACTAGAGTGCATTTTCCCATAGCACATCGTACTCCAAGCTTGTGCCCATTTTCTCATCCATATTCCCCATTGTAGTTTAATCAGGGCAGCAGTGGCTGCGCCTCTTTTGTGCACCATCATTTCCCCAGTGCTTGCTGTGGTGTTTGGCAGATAATAAGCACTGTTTGTTGAGTGGTTGAGTTTATGAATTAATTATCCACCAAGGTTAAAATATGTACTATCCACCTCAAATATGAGGTTATATGTTGCTCTTCCTAGCTTTACTTAAGGCTGGAATAATGTGCTGATGATTCAGAGTGAGTCTAAGGTAGACTGAATTAGTGCCATTTCTTTCTTATGAAAAGTTCTGTAAGGATCTTAGAAAAGGGCACTCATCCAAATTTCATGGAAACTATATTATTAATATTGCCATAAATAAATAGCTTTCCAGGCTTGTACATCAAGATAAAATCAGTTGTGCATAAACCCTGGGTCTCTACTAATTCCCAGACTAGGGCCCTATCTCCTGGTTAACTGTGTGCAGGTTTTTCTTCCTTTCTGTTATTATCAGCACCCCAGAACAGCCCATATACTTGGACACCACAAGTGGTTTTTTAATTAGTTCAAATCCTGGCTGTGAAAAGTCGGTATTCAGACTGTGATGTTAATGGGTATTTTTATGTCATTTTTTTCCTTTATAGCTGGCCTCGTACTGAGTTGCATCTAATAATTGTTGAATGTTTATGTTACCCATAAAGAGTTCTGGTAATGAATAGATTTTTAAAAGATTTAACTCTTAGGCTTATAAAAATAATTTGGGGATAACATTTTCTCTTTAAAAGTGCAAAGTTCCCTCCCAAAATCTTTTCTGTAAAATTATGGGTGAATTTATAAGGTGGTTTTTACTAGAACTGCCTTTTTTCCCTTGGCATCAGGGCAGTTTTATTCATTCTCAAGTGATTTATTTTGTGAGATTGAAAAGAAGACGGTCCATCCTAATTTGTAATTTTATCTGCTTCTCAGGCAGTGTTGCTTATTTCATAAAATAAAGACTGGATGGACATTTTTATTTAAGTAAAACTATTAATTTCTCCCACAGAGGCTAGGGTTGGCTTGTTGAATTTAAATGTAAACAATATTTGTAAAGAGTGTTTGTTGCATAAATAAAAATCTGCAGATATTTACTACCCTTGATCTTTGCCTTAGCCTTGTATTAACCGCGATGGACTTGTAAGCTTGTTAGTAACTCCTAATATTAATGTCAGCAGAGCTCAGGGCTTCTGTGCCCGTGGACTAATATACTCTATTGAAGAGTTAGATTTGCTGAATGTGGGCTTTAAAAGGGAATGACAGAACACTTCAGAGTGATCTGCACATTGCAGAGCAGATACTACTTAAATAACAGAAGATTCTTTAATGCATGAAGGATAGGGACCTGTATAGTCCCCTTTTTCCGTTTAATATTCAAATGAGTACGGTCTCCAGACATTCACGAAATGATTTTTCTGCAGAGCTCCTGGTGTCAGGGTTTGCGTCTGTAAGCCTACAGATCCCTTCCCATTTTGACCTAATTGGTGGGGTTTCAGCACTCCCTGAACCCGGGCTTCGGCTCTCCCCAGTTCCAGGGCTCCGATTTGTGCTGATGTCACCACCAGGCTATTGCATTGCAGCCTCTCGGCCGGCTGTTAGGTACCTCCCCCGAAACAGCTCGCCGGCTCCCGAGAGGAGGCTAGGAGTAACAGAAAGGATGACTGCGAAGTTCAGTCACGGGAGGGCGTAGCACCGAAGTGATAGAGCTGCGAGTCCCAGGCGAGTCAGAATCTGGAGCGCAAAAGGAAGGAGCCGGTGTTGAGGAAAGAAAGAGGGCGTTGCTGGAAGTGCCTGGCTCGGGAGGATGCCTGCCCCGGACCGCGCTGCCCTGAGGAGCCGGGACAGCACTGGAGGTCTCTGCTGGAGTTCCTTTTCTGCCTCCTCACTGCCACCTCGATACCTCTTTAGCTGTAGCTAAAATGAAGGCAAAACTGCTGCCACGGTTGTTCAGTTTCAAAGGATAAAGTCGTTTCCGGATTCGCAACTGAATGTGAATTACACTGCCTGTGCCTTAGAGGAAACCTCGGCTGAGCTTTTTGCTGCAATTGCCTCAGGTGGAATAAGCCTTCTTAAGGAAGATCAGATAAGCTTATCTTTGGAAATGGCCTTTTTTTAAAAAGGGGGAGCTTTCTAACTGTTTACGTGGTTGCTGGATTGTACTGGCCTGGCTGTCCAAAAGTCTGATTTTTTTTTCCCTTTGGGTAGTCCGAATCGCCTCAGAGAAGCTTAATATGGGAAGAATATCTGCCCTTTGGATCAAGATTATTTATAGATGCTCCCAAAAAAAGTAAAAGAAAATTTGAACTCTCTTAAGACTTTAGACTTAGTTTTCCCTGAAGGTTTGTCTGTGCCTTGATCAGAACAATAGTTGGTCCCTGTGTTTTTTTAAGTTTCTGAAGTATTGTTTATTTATAAAGGAGATGAAGTTTTGCAAGGCATCTTTAAGTGGATTGCAGTTAACCAGATCTCCACCAAAACTGACGTTCAGCCTCCTAGAATGCTTGTTCATTTGCAGGTTTTAACCTGGAAATCTCAGATGCAAAATTAGACTAAAATGGGAAATGGACTGACGGAAGAATGTTCTAAGTGAGCCACTGTTAAGTGTGTGTGTGTTTGTTTTTTTTGTGTTTTTGGAGTGTGCAAAAGGGAACTTTGGGAGGCTGTGGGGAGGCAGAGGAAGATTTCTGTTCTCTGTTCTTGTTGCACTTTATTTTTTAGAATCATTCTAAAAAAACAACCAGGTAAAGGAGTAGTTGCATTTATACTGATGCACTGATGATGACCTTAAACACCTCATATACTATGGCATTTATTATTTGAACATGTGTCTTCATGATGAAGGCACTTTGTAGTTCAGTTCAGAAGTATACTTTTTTGAAAGATGCTTTGCCTTATTTCTAATTTTCTGTATCGTGGGCTACAATATTTGTTTTAACTATCTGCGAAATGGGGAAGCCACTCAGCAGACCAGACTGTTTACGTCAGAATCCCCCATGTGTAGGGAAGGGGGAAGAAGAGGAGGACCTAAATATCGAAGACTGTTATGTCCCACAGAGGTCAATCTATGATACTGTTAGGCTGAATGAACAGATAGACTCTGGTTCAAAAGGTAGCCTGTCTTCCAGGCATTTTACAGATCGGACTTTACCCTACAGTCACAGAACACTGGATGTTAGTTCTTTAAGCTCTAATGGTGCCCTTACTTCTTCCAGTGTATTTGAGTTGAGAGGTCGTGAAGCTAACAAACTAGATGAAAAGATGATCTTTGATGCGCTCAAACTAAACAGCGATATCATTCGAACCACAGGATTACCCAAAGCCAAATCTCATGCAGAAAAGAAAGAGCACAGACGGTCTTGGCGAATGTTTGTTCCAGCCAATTTTATGGATTATGCAAACAAAAGTGAAAGCTCGTTTGTTGAACCTACTGATATGTCAGATGCTGTTACCAAAGCCAGCAAGTGCAGATGGGGCACTAATTCTCTGACTTCCGAGGAGGAGGACTCTGGTTTATGTAGTCCTCCGGCAGAGAGGGAAGAAAAACAGGGCGTTTTAACTGGAGACCAGTCACGAATTAGAAGCTTGTCTTCTACTGAAGATATTCATATAGCAGAGCAATACAGACCATTTTTTTCTGTTAATTCCGTTAGTGAACAGAAAATCCCATTGCTTTCATGTAGAAATGCCCACCCTGATGAAAACTTCAAAACGATTTTACATGATGTTTCTCCATTAGAGGAAACAAGACTTGTAATAGGCCAAAGGGAAATCCATGGTGAAAATGGTTGCCTTCAGAATGATTTGAAAGAAAGCACTGTCAAATGTGATTCATTAATTATTTCAAGAGATGGAGAAAAAGAGTGTTTTTCTGACCTTGGAGAAGATGAAAAGACATATGGGCCAGGAGAATCCCAAATCACAACACAAAATAGGGAACTTATGAAAGATTCTCTTCAGGATTTAGAGCTCTCTCACATAGAGCTGGGGGAGAATGATGTAGATTGTGGTAGCATGCGTTTAATAGAAAATGTGACACTTTTGACACTATGTGATTCAGAAGAATCCAACATAGCATCTAAAGAGGAGGTGGAGGCTCCACTTTCTGCCCAGGAGCTGGAGGTGTTCCATATGAAGTGCTCCCCGAAATTCATACCAGTAAGAAAGAAAGCAGCTCCCAGAAAAATAAGGGCCCAGGCAGAAATATTGGACACAGTCTGCAGTGGCTTTCAGTCAGTTCAGGTAATTAATGGAAATGGGAAACTTTGCAGCACGAAAGGTTTGTGGTACTGGCATCAAAGTGGTCACAGGTGTTTCTAAGACTAACCAAATCCAGTCTTCTATTGTGGAGGTTTAACTCGTACCCTGCAGATGCCAGGTATTGATAAGTTGATCATTATAACAAATTAATTAGGTACCAATTTTGAGAAGAATGATTATTCCCAGATGTTTAGGGTCTTGCTATTGATTGTGCAGATGGAGGCCATTCTCCTTCATTTAGTATGCCTCCACTGTGAATTTGTGTTAACATTAGGCTTTAACACAAATTGTGGTTTTTAAGGCACTGCCATTTAAGGGCAGTTATATTGGATTTATTAAATTTGAACAGGCTTAGTCATGGAAGTACAAGTACAGTAGTATATTGTTGTGGTCTTCAGAGTACTCTGCCCAAATTAAGGACTTTTTAAGTGTGCTGAATTTTTTTCTCTCCGTAGCCCTTCATGTGGATCTAGAGAAGTTATTGTGCTGCATTTTGCAGTTGTTATAGATCCTAACTTTTTGTGAGTGGTGAATGAGGTAAGAAAGTAAAGGGTGCAGCCTTGTAATAAGTGGAGGTTGTTTGTCAAGCCTGTAATTTTTTTCTTCCCACTCATTTTGAAGTTCAGCTATTTTAGTACTTTTACTAGGCTCTTCTGGTAAACTTTGCCTCAGAGGTAATTTTATTTTATTTTAAGCTCCTCTCTGTGTTTGTCTGCTTATGGGTTGGATTGGAGGGAAATGTCTCTTCATAGATATTTTGTTACCACTGAGTGATAAGGAATTTAGACAACCTTAGGAAAGTTCCTCTTCTCAGTCTGCAATAGTCAAATGATTCCCTTTCCTTGACCATGCATTAGATGGCTCCTTTGAAAGCTTTAGCAGAGTACATTTTTTCTGTAAAAGATTTTGCAGTTTATTTATTAAAAAAATTAATTAAACTCTGGAGTATATAGACTCCCTAGTAATTTTATCTTTTTTAATCCTCAGTATATTTTTTGGTAGGACTTTAGAAAGTTACTGCTAACTTACCTGGATTTGCTCTGATATCTAGCTCTAAAAATAATTTCTTTAAAACCAAGATCAGAGGTTAAGGCAATTTTTTTTATCCGAAAATAACTATCTGAGAGAGAAGTAAACTTTCCTCTGAATCCTATATGCCATTCAAGGTCCCAGAATGAAGAATTTAGCAGTTTTTCTACTTCTTCCTTTTTTTTTTTTTTTTTGTAAGTAGTAAGACATATCCACAACTAAGTATAGAAAAGAAATGGTTGGATTCATAATACCAAATCTGTCTTTACCAACATGCTCTAATTTTTCTGTTGACTCTTTGGGTAAGTAATATCTTTTTAAAAAATTAGAAAAACTTTTTGTGATTTTTTTCTCAATGTTTTAGGGAATTCTTATACTTCATATTTCTTTGGTTATGTGTAACTGATTTTTATATATTTGGTTTTGACATATAGAAACAGTTAGCCAGTGTGGAAATCGTCTATATGGAATAAGAAGCTGAGAGAGGACTTTTAGAGGAAATGATCACTTATTTGTTTGCTTGTTCCTTCATTTATTCATTCATAAAATAATAGAGAAGTATCCTGTGTACTAAACCCTGAACCAGAGTCTGAATAGTCTGTCTCTTGTAGCCTCTACATTTTTCAAAAATTATTTCCCATACTGTGTCCATAATTTTTCTTAAGTTTTCATATATTCTGTTTAACTATCCACTCATCTGAACTATTGGTTTATTTATATAGTGTCCTTCAATATAATGCCTCAATATCCCAAACCTTATCTTACTTTAATATCTATCTGAAACTTTACTTTTTTAGTTATAATAATTTATTTTCTTTATGGCATCTATATTATCTATTAAGGGGTTGATGTTTGATGTCATCTACCCCTAGACATAAATATGTTTCTATACTGATATTCATTCATTTGGCAAATAATTAAACGTAATAATTATTGGATACCATTTACATGTTAGGTGCTGTTTTAGGTCCAGGGCAGAAATTTCTGCTTTTATGGAACTTGGATTTTAATCTAACACATTAGAACTTTTGCCATCCACAGCCAACTGTGAGTCCATATGTTGGTTAAGGTAGAAAGTGGGGAGAATGGTGGGAACCTGCTGGAAGTGGAGGCATAGACTGAGCGACCAAAGAGTAATCAAAGTGACTGTGCTAGCAATGTGTGTCATCACCTTCATGGGGTGAGGTCTCCTGGCACCTTCCAAGCACATTTGCATCTAGATAGGCTTTGAGGGGACTAGATGTATAGGGATTCATACTACCGCAGTGCATGCCTATCTTATTTCCTTTTTCTGTTCCTGTATTTTGGTACTCTGGTAAGCCATATATTTGGCCTCCTGACTCACCTCATCTTCTTGTCAGTGATTCTCCATTTCTAATTTGAAGTCTCAAACTTCAATTGCCAACTACCAGCAGCCATCTAGAAGAGCCTATAAGAATGTCTTGCCCAGTAAGGCTCATCTTGGACCCATCTTATCCTTTTGCTCTTTAGATTTTCCATAAATCTTTTGCTAGAGTTAAATTGGGCTGATAGGATATTTCTAGTGCTGTGATAATGAAACAATAAAGAAATGACACATATAATATCATCTTGGTTTATAGGTAACTGATTAAATCACTTAGGGTATTCTTTAATATTCCTGAATGGTTTTGATGATACTATGAGTTTATATTTAATTTACTCATTATTCATAAAGTAGCTATGAATACACAACAAAAATTATCTTTACTTCTGTAGCAATTGATTATTTTTAAAACCTGATGACAGGACAAATGTTTATGTATTTGATGGTTTTTAGATAATATAATTAATGCAATTATTGCCATTCCAACTGCAGGTTTTCCAGAAGGAAGAGATTGAACCCTTGCAGGTTAAACAGCAAGATGTGAACTGGTTAGGTCAAGGCCTTATTCAGAGTGCTGCTAAAAACACCAGCACTCAGGGTTTGGAGCATGACTTAGATGATGTCAATGCACGCTGGAAGACTCTCAATAAGAAGGTAATTTCCTGTTCCCATCATTGTTGTTTATGTTGATTAATATTCATTAGAATTTACTTTGAACATTAATCATATTTACAGTAGCCAAACTTCCCTAAACATATCTATTTTTTATATTGCTATAACTGGGTGTCCCAAATTCAGGTGCCCACAAGAGCTAGGTAGGGAGCATAAATGAAAGAAGCACTTTGGGTAAACAGGGCCTCTCTCTGTCATTGTCTCAGCTGGGATGGCGACATGGCTGCAGGTGCAGCCATGCAGGTGTGATGGCAGGTGGTCTCTGACCCATGGCCCTGTGTCGAGAGAGCACATACGCCTACTTTGCTCCAGCAGATCATCCCCATGTAGGGATGTAGGCTTACTGTTGCCACATATTCCATTTATTTTCCAAAGAACCTGGAAATCTCACTTTTTATCTGAAAACTTCCAATTTTTAAATGTTGACATTGAATTTCACTATGATAGGCCAACTCTGTGCAAGCCAAAGAAACTATGTCTGTCAGCCCAGGACAAAGGATTTGCCACCCCCACTATAGACGATCAACTGCAAATATTATCTTACTTATAAGATGTAGATGCCACCTTTCCCTGTATTTCCAGGAGAGTAAACACTGGAAATGATGACCTGATATCTTAAGGAGATAACCTAAGATACAATGGCTGCTCTTTACATGATATATAATTATCAGAAAATTGTTCTAGGATGGCAGTGCTTATCTGGTGGTGGTGGTTGTTATTGCTTTTGTTTTTTCCCTGAATTGACATCTTGGCAGCTGCTCAGTCTTAAAACTACATTGATTATCCTTCAAAGTCTGATTCGTATTGTGTATACCTTAAACACAGTTAGAATGCAGCATCAGGTGTGAATGTGTTCCATAGTGCCTGAAATACCTCGCCAACAACCTTTTCAGTCCAAAAGGAAAAGTTCCATGAGAAGGGCAGTAGAATATCTCTCTGTGAGATACAGAACCTCCATTTGTTAGAAGGCAAAGGCCCTGGTTTGTTGAAAAAGGTCTGTAGAGCTTGGAGCTAGCAGAATTCTATTGGATATTTTATAGTTATTTTGCCTAGCAAAAGATGACTCTAATTTTCTCTGCTATAATGCTTTTTAAAAACATACTTACTAGACTTTTTATCATTATCCCTGATTTTCATGAGTATAAATGAATATCAAGGATAATGTTAAAAATGATTAATGTCATTATTTTCAGTATCCCAAAATATTTGACTTAGTCATTGCTAATCATAAACATATCAGACATTTCCAATATCTCAAAGATTAAATCTTCTACATTGACTGTTTGGAATGGTAACCTTATTTTCATGCCTTGTGACTCCTTCTCACCCCTACCCTGCCCAAGATCAATGCTTTGGGTAAATTTTAAATGAAAAGGATTTGTGACCAAGTGGGAAAATAAGCATAAAAAGTGGTAGCTGATAAGCTGATAAGCTGATTTCATTGTTTTATGAAACAAGCAAAATTCATTTGTAACAACTGGAATTTGCAGGTGGCTCAGCGAGCAGCCCAGCTGCAAGAGGCTCTGCTGCACTGTGGGAGGTTCCAGGATGCCCTGGAGTCCCTGCTCAGCTGGATGGTGGACACTGAGGAGCTTGTGGCCAATCAGAAGCCCCCTTCAGCCGAGTTCAAAGTGGTGAAGGCCCAGATACAAGAGCAAAAGGTAAATTGATGATGCTTGTATTGTGTACCATTTTAAATCTCAATAATGAAAATAAGAATTTACCTTGTGGCTCTCTATTTCTATTAATAGGATATCCTAGTTAAGGGATCATCAGTGCTTCTAGTCATCATTCTGCTGGTCATTCAACAAATATTATTTATTGAACATCTTCCATGGGTCAGGCGCTATTCCAGGTGCTTAGGTATAAATCACTGAATAAAAAGATAAAAGCTCCTCATGGGGTTTAAAGTCTAGGGGGAAGGGAGGAACAGGGAGAGAGAGACAGTAAACAAACGAAAGAAATTGTGAGAAGTTAGTAAGTGATAAAGCAGGGATGGGGGAAGCAGGAAGTTCTTTAAGTAGGGTAGTCAAGAAAAGGTAGCATTTGGAC